>QJPP01001272.1:0-178063 GCA_003996215.1 Jaltomata sinuosa
AGCTCAGCTAATATCTATACAAAAAAGTGCAGAAGTGTAGTATGAGCACCAAAACCATGGGTACTCAGTAGGTATCATAGGCCGACTGAGCGCATATAAGATATAAAAGCAGTAAGTAACAGATAGCAAGAAAGCAGTCACTGAAGCCATAAGCAAGGCACAAGGAGCTAGCACAGATCATCCATAACCAAGAGCTTCAAGTAACACATGCTAGCACAAAGATACAATTACACAGAATCACAGGTGAAGGAAAGGAGAACGCACCTGGAGTCCTTGCACAACAATATAAGTAAGTAGAGAGAGAGTTGAGAAAATGGTGGTATACCGGTAACCTCAAGTGGAAGGAAAAGACAGAGAGTAGTCTAACATACTCAAAATGGAATCAACCAGTATAAGGAAATCATAACACCAATCCAATCATATGATAGGATAACCAGGGAATCACCTCACAAGTACAACCCTAGGATGAAATAACTAGGCCACAATAACTGAGAGATACCACTCAGCTTCCCACAAGAATAGAACCAGATTCTCACACTCTACTCAGAAGGCCACACAAAAGTGCCTCAATAAGATAGGACTCCAAAGCCCTCTAAATAATAAAAAATCCCACAACCAAAGCCTCAACAGGCTAGCCATCACTAATCTTTCAAGAACCGGGTGCCAAGACAAGCTCTAAATAAAGACAGGAGTAAATATAGTCTACCTACAGTCCCATCGGCCGCCCATACAACCGAGGAACACAATCAAGTGAAAGCAAACCCTCTGGCATCCCATACTACCGGAGCGTACACTGAACACACAGCAAACAAGGGTGGAATCCAATGCATTATATGATATGATATGAAATAGAACCTCTGTATGTACCTCCTCCAGTGCCAATTGGGCCCAGCAGGCAGGTTCCATGGAAGGACTCAGCTTGTATACCTCTACTCCACCGTATACCCTTCCCTCTGGCGCACGCAGCCCGAAGCCCCAGGCCCAGAGCAGCAAGGTCCATGGAGGTCCCTGACCCCATACTAAAACTCAGTATCAAGACATGTCATCCGGAAGCAAGTCCGGGATCAAGATAGAGACCCAGTCTCAAGTATGCATGCCCATACCCTGTCCATTACTAAAGTAGTATAAAATGCCTCAAAAACCCCTCCAAGGGTGCCAGGGCGTAACCGGGTCTAAAACTGTAGTAAATCAAGTCTAATGCTCCGCCCTGCAGAGACTAGTATCAGTAATAAAATCAAGTCTGGTGCTCTTCCCCGAAGAGACTAGTATCAGTAATAAAATCAAGTCTGGTGCTCTGCCCCGCAGAGACTAATACCAGTAATAAAATCAGTGCAAAAACATCCAAAAATTTCCTTTTCTATCATCAATAGTACCAAAAAGGGCCCCCAGGGCCATGCAAATTTAGGAAAACTGTCGGTAGTGGCTCACAGCCAAAACTGTAGTAAAACATGCAAGGGAAAACCTTTTTCATGTATGATATGCTCGCACACAAATATAAAAGTAGCCCAACGGCTCACAACAATTCCTATCAGCCCTGCACAGGCCCAATAGCTACTCAGCATACATAACCAGCCTAAAAGGATAATCTCTATGTCCGGGATTCGCGGACATTCCCAAATAGCCCACCATCTATGTTCAAGAGTCAATACAAGGCCACACAGGACCACAAAGGTAATATACATTACTACGCGAATACTACAAACAACGTATGAAATAGACGGACAAAAGGCGGACAAGGTCTGGGGTACCAACCTATAACAACCCATCCAAGGATGCTAATTAATGCAGTTATAAGCCTATATACGCAGAGTCTATATTGGGGAAAACCATAACCTACCTATCATCCGATGACTAGCTGCGGGAACGGCATCGTCCAGACTCGAACAGCTCCAGGAAGCTTTGAATCACATAAAACAAATACTTTTAACTAAAGCCCCAAGGGCGTCTCTATGAAGCCTGACCAACCAAGGTAATGGAACAATTGCTAGAATCGACAAGGCTGCAAGAACGAGCCATAGACAATTGATAATGTGTTAATATCACACTCGTGACCAGCCAACTCCAAAGCATAAAAATGAGGCCAATAACAATAACAAATGGCAGCTAAATCCAACAACAATATATTAACTATATCTCCAAGGAGCGACGAGCTCCCGAGGCACTCTTTCAAGGCGTACTTCACTTTTGTCCAATTCAATCACTACCGTATGTGATCCCAAAAAGAATCTCACAATTTCCCAATCCCTCCAGCACCTTACCACAACAAGAACACCACAACAATAACCAAACATAACAAGATAAAGGGGCTGTCCAAAGCCACAAATCCAAAATACCATTTCGTGGCTCAGAAATCCATAAAATAATTCTAGAACATATAATAACGAAGGAGGGTCGTAGGGGAGAGATTTCCTTGACAAAAATATCCAATATTCCAAGATTAAACACCTGCCTCCTTGCAGGAACAACAAACATATCCAAATCCAACAAGAAACTACTACAAGTTATCGAAAAATACAACTTTTCATGACTAGAAGCTTAGAATCTTGATTTAACAAATAGATAAGTGTACGGGATCCATACCTCGCCAATATAACTCCGTAGCTACTGCCAAATACTCAGAAAACACCTGCTAGATTGCTGCATCAACACACACGAAGATACGCCATGAAATCGATGGGGAAAACTATACCAAAATGACGAGCTCGCAACGTAGAGCAACTTCCGTTAAACTTCCGAATTGAAAGGATCAAAGTCCATGGATTATTTATGTACTTTACCTCTGATTTTTAGTGCATTTTGGTTGGAAATAATGAGTTAAAACAAGGATAAATCAGCTTTTATAAGCTGAACCAACTTAGGATGTGGGCCCCACTTTGACGTGCCTGCTTGTGCAGTCTTACAAAAATGTGAATATCTCTCTATTTTGAAGTCGTATGGATGAACGGTTTAATGAGTTGGAAACTAGACTCATAGACCTTTGATTTGGTATATTGGGGGCCCACTAATGCTTTATAAATAGGGAGAAACACTCCAAGACATTTAACCCAAAATTTGAAGAGAATTCCTTAAAGGAATTTATAATAACTTTTTCCGACTTTTGTTTCGCAACTTGCTTGACTTCAAAACTTATCATACGACCATTTTTCCATTACAATACCTCATAACACATCCTTCTTAGTATATTAGACACTATTAGTCTTACCCCAAAGTCACAGGTTACTTTAAACCTTCCAAACGGGCGAGGTGTTACACGAGGCATTTCTTTAACTCAAACTTTTGAGTAAGGGATTCCTTTGACCTAGAACCTTGGTTTAGTTCTTTGATATTACCAAGAATGTTGTCGAAAGTCAACGATTTCCAAAGTTGAAGCTCTAAAATGAGGAACGGCCATAAAGACCAAACAAATGGCCCGGGCACCGAACTACCAGTCCCGAGAAGCCATAAATGACTTGGGTCGCTACAAGTAAGCTCTAATGGTACAAGAAAGGCGAAAATGTTTAAATGACCAGAAGGGTCATTACATCTATCCTATGTCAACTTCTATGGCGGTTGACACATCGCTATTGCGACCTCCGCTATAGCAGAGAAATAACCGCTATAGCGGAAGTCAATGACGATCGGCACCGTAGCGTGGGAATTAAGTTTTGATCCATAATGTTTGAAACTCTTTTGCTCTTGTATTTCAACTAGGCCCCAAATTTCTTGGGCACTTGAGGTGGAGTAATCTATCTGGTCTCGTATAGCTCGAAGTAAGAAATACTGTGACAGAGAAGAATCGAATTAAATTTTAGTTGAACTGGGGTACACCCGGGGGATTTGAGAGTTCAGTGTTTCGCATAAGTATATTTATACACTTTCATGGTAGAGTGTTAAGGTTCTAAGGGATGGTTCATTCTCTTCCTTCTGCTATAGAGATCGTTCGGGGATGAATGATGGGTAAATTAGTATCTGTTGTAACGACCTGTCCTTCGTTACTGAAAATATTTGCGATCAAGGCAGGTGACCCTAAATTCATAATAAGAGTTAGGATTAATTATTTTGTATGAGATTACATTTGGTATGTACTAAGGTCTTACAATACTCCTAGCACAAAGTTAAGTTGAAAGCTTCCTTACCGATTTAGTTTCGGGCTATGTTCAAACTAGGGTCAACTTCAAAAGAACATTCCTCATAGAATATAAAGATTTAGGGGTCCCAATATCCACCAAATTAAAGATCTTTGAGTTCTCTTTCCAATGCCACCAACCGTTTGTCAATCCATTTTCTGAGTAAAATGTTATGACTATTTTACTGAAGACTATCTGTGCTGAAAAATTTGGTCCGCTGTAGTGGGATTTAGGTCGCTATAGCAGAACCGCCGTAGCGGTTGGCCATCCGCTATAGCAGAATGACGGAACCAGAAAGCCCAAAAATGGGTTTTATAATCCCATTCTCCCTTCTTTAGTCAAAAACAGACGAGGGTTGCTCCAAAAACCCTCCTAGGCTGCTCCAAAGCTTGGAAGCCATGGGGAGGAGGGATTTCGGCTAAAGGGACGTGAAACCATGGATTCAGGCCTGTAGAATCGACTGGGAATGCCTTCATGGAGCCAGAAAGGGCATGGAACAATTGCTCAGCATCCATCTAGGCTAGGTTCTTTCTTTGAGTAGACTATGACCTGCTTCTATTTCATATTATTGATATAGAAGGAAAGGAGAAATCATGTTTAGGCCATCGGGCATGGAGTCTAGAGGAATATTATATGGCTTGGTTGGCTTACTGATTAGGGATTGTTAATGTCGGGGTGATGTGCTTAATCCCGGGTTGTTTATACATGTCAAAATTGGGTTCAGACAACTAGATTGTTGGTAAGGTTTGGGAAATCGAAAAGGCTATGGTTAATTAAATGACTAGTTTTAAGGGAGTTTCGGGGATGATTCTAGTATAAAGGAAGTAGAGTAAACTAGAATGGTTAAAGTACCAATATTGGGGGATGTCCCTCCCATGTTGTATTTGTCTTAAGAAAAGGGTCCAAAATTGATGTATCTGCAAATATATGCCAAAAAGGGGTAAGTCGGGGATTAGTCCTCGGGTGGGTCTAATTATACGTTACAATTGTATTTGATGATGGCCCCATGAGTGGATGTGGTTTAATTTTTGAGACTGTTTCTATTGTATATTGGCCTGTGAGAGGCCGGGTAGTTGAACTTAAGTGTGGGATTGGTCTCAGTGTGGACCGGGATGACATGTTGAACACTTAGGTGATGTTTATTGATTCATATATGCATTGTAAGTGTTGTGTACTGTTGACTAAGTATTTGTATGGTTTTCATTGCTTAGGGAATGATTTAGGGATGTCCAAAAGTCCTATTTTCAGTCTTGTGAAATGAACTAGGTGTTATTGCTTGTTGGTTTACAATTGTTGATTGTTCATTGTTTGTGACTGTGGATTTTGTGTGACATTTGATTGGCTCGGGTACCACGTCTGTTACAGGTTACATTTGGTTGGCTCGGGTACCACGCCTGGTACAGGTTACTAATTGGTTGGCTTGGGTACCACGCCTGGTACAGGATACTATTTGGTTGGCTCGGGTACCATTCCTTGTATGGGAATTAATAACGGTTGGCTCGAGTACCATGCCTGGTACGGGTTTTTCTTTACTTGATTGGTTGTATTCTTTACATGTTGGTTCTGTGAGTGAACCGGGTTATCTGTGATTGATTACATTGGTCCTTGAGAGGCTAGGTTGTTATACTTAAATGTGGGGATGGTCTTGGGTTAGACCGAGCATCGCATGTAAACACTTAGGTGTTGGTCTAGGGATCCTTGATTGGTCCGGGTAATGAAAAAGGGTATATGTCATGTTTGTTATTGTTGTTGAATGACTGTTGAACCTATTCTCTGTAGTTGATAAGTTAAAAGGTAGGCTGAGAGTCTGGAGTTGTACTACTGGTTGGTTATTATATGTGGCAGTGCTTTACTTAGTGTGGGTGTACTTATTGTTCTTTATATGTTGGGTTTCTGAGAGGGCCGGGATTTATTATTATTGTCATATAGTTGGTCCTTAAATGACCAGGTTAGTATGCTTAAGTGACAAAGAGGTTCTTCTGTGAACCAGTCCGTATGTTATGGGCATAGATGATGTACTAGGGATCTTGATTGGGTTCAGGTTATGTAAAAATGATTATTGGTTGCCACTAAGAATTGTCAAAGTCGGCTAGACTTGTTACGTGCGGTTAATAAGCTACAGAGGAGACTTGGTGGTCTGGTTATAGTGTAGCATATGGTCATTTGCTGAGTATGGCCCTGGGGGTCATGGGAACAGTTTTGTACTAGTAGGTGGCGGTACGACGTGTGCGATCTATGTCACTAGGTAGTGGGGTTTACTCCAGGTTGTTGAGTCACAGTGGTTGACTTAGGTAAGGAAATGGTAGTTTGGGTATGGACATAGATGTGTCAATGTCGAGGTGACTTGGGAAGTCTAGGTGACAAGGTGACTTGGGAAGTCTAGGTGTCAAGGTGACTTGGGAATCTAGGTTTTAAGTTGACTTGGGAAGTCTAGGTGCTAAGGTGACTTGGGAAGTGTAAGGGATAGGCAGAATTGGGTTGACATTGGATTTTGGTAAGGTGAATGTTGAAGGGTTGAGTATTGTAATTAATTGTGCATTCCCTTGATTTCTTATATGATGGTATTGGTGGATTTGGGTCGACCGATGATGCCTACCAGTACATGTGTTTGTACTGATTCTACTCTTGCTATACCTTTTCGGGTATAGTCTAGTTGCAGGGTTGGTGATGTTTCACAAGTTCATGATTGCGGTGATCTTCCAACAACTCCTACTTTTGCTTCTATGGTGGGAGTTGAGTCTTCTTTATTTTTGTATCATCTTGTAGTAGCTCTTGTACCGGATTAGACTAGGTTCTAGGGACGACAGTCTCATATTTTAAATATTTTTCCGCAAGTTCTTTAAGTCATTTATTTTCTAAAAATTTTGTAAAGGAAGTTCCATGTATTAAAAAGGGTTTTATTTCATGATTTATTTCTTTTTCTGCATTACCTGTTGGTTCGGGTGGTAAGGGTTCTCCTATCTAGGTGGATTAGAGTAGGTGCCCGCACGGCCCGGTAGTTGGTTCGTGACACAATGCAAACTTTCTTCCAGCAATTGCAGTGTTCTTTGTGCTTTGATATCTCTTCTTTTTGCTGGAAACTGTGTGTGTGCCTCTCCTGCGTATGTCTTCATTTCTTTTAGATTGATTGAAGCCATGTCCATTGTTGTTTTTCCTAACTCTATATGATCCGATTTTCTGAGTATTTCCATGGTTATGCTTTGATTGTTGTTCCTTGCTTTATCTGCTTGATTTTGCATCTGTTGTGTTACCTCCTCTTATTATCAAAGGTTCCAAATTGGAATTTTTTGATTCTAAGGTTTGGAACCTTTTGCCTGTCCATTGTTAGGATTGCTTTTGCCTCCCTAGGTAATTCTTGATCTGATAAGTATGTAATTCTGTCTATTCCTGCAAAAGAGAAAACCTGGTTAGCAATAAAATCTTCCAGTTTGTTGCCTTCCCTGTACACATGCTCCACCTTTGCATTCACCTCCTTCATCAGTACTCTGATTTTCTTAATCTCTATTGTCAAATTCCAAGGCACTTCCCAATTCCCATTTAGCATATTCTTGACAGCCAAGGAGTCTGTTTCCAGAGTTATAGGTAGACAATTGTGTTCAATACAGTACTCCAAACCCATCTTCAGTGCAATCACCTCAGCCATTAGATTTGTATTATCACCCAAGCTCTTCACCTCAATATAAATTAGGTTCCTAGAATCACTCCTTATGCAGAAAGCACCTGAACTAGGTCCAGGGTTACCTTTAGAAGCACCATCAGAATTGCACTTAAAGGAACCCAAGTTAGGCATTTTCCAGTATACAGTCTGACTTCCTGTTCTGGGGATATAATCTTCTAAGAATTTGATTAAATCAGGCCAATAGGAAGGAAGATTAACTAGCCAGGAGTAGAGATACCTAGCCATGTAAACTACATTTATATTAATTTCCATTCTCATGCTGCATTGTGACATTTTTCCTCCATGTTTTATCATATTCCTCCTTTTTCAAATCTGCCACAATATGAATAAAGGCATAGACTTAAACAAAGGCTTTAGTTTTGGCACACAGTCAGTCTCCCACCATTTTACAACATTGTATTTGATTTGAACAAATGGACCTTTGATTCCTGCAACTCCTACAAATTCCTGCCAAATTTTGTTAGAAACATCACATATCATAAATAGATGTTCTATTGACTCCTGAGCCCCATTGTTACAGCAACAACAAATCACATTGTCAGTGATTCTATTTCTGACCAAAACTTCACCAATGGTGATTCTCTTCTTCCATAGTCTCCATATAAGAAATATACCTTGAAAGGCATTCCCTTCATCCAGATTTGTTTAAACAAGCGTTGAATTTGACCTTTGTTTCTCACACTCTCCCAGGCAGACCCTACATTGAACTATCCTGACTTGTTCAGCATCCACCATGGCTTGTCCCACTCTTCTAGTTCTTCCCTGCAGTCCACATTAGTTACTATGTGATTGCATACTTCAGCATTGAGTGTTTGCTGTAATAGTTCAACATTCCAGTTACCATTGTCAAAAAATTGGTTGACCTCCACCAATTGTAGATTCATATTAAAGTTCACAGGCATAACATAATATAAGGACCACAATTGGGTCCAGTTATCATACCATACAGAGGAGTGACCACACATAGGTTCCCACCATATCTGTTGGTCAAACATGTTTCTAGCTTCAAGCATATACTTCCAAGTCAAGGAGCCCCCTTTCCATCCACCAGTTGAGGCCCCAGTTTCTTACAATATTTGTTCCACATAAAATTAGTGATAAGTCGGTAATCTACAAACTTATTGAGCCTATATTCATGAATTATTTCTATATATTGAATAAATTTAGAGGTTCTTATAGCCTTTATTGATGTCTATGCAGGTACTTTGGATAGAAGAAGAAAAGCAAGGATATGGACCCAAAAAGAGCCAAAAAGGAGCTAAGTGTTGATAGTTGTGAAAAAGTTGGAGAATCTGCTAGGAGCTGTGGTGGCTGTGCGACAAGCACAAGCCAAGGTGAGGTTCGCACCTCCTACGCATAAAGCTGCAAAGTTAATTGAAGATTCTACTAAGAAGTGCGGTCGCCATATGATGCACATATCCCGTGATGCGAAATGAACCACCTTCGCACAAAGCCTATCTATGCGGCTGAAGTCACTGGTCAAGCTGAAGCAGGTGTGCCATGGGCACACTACGACGTGTGAACCGCATGTCGCATCGCACACCACCCGAAGGGCAATTTTTTCCTAAAATTATGTGGTAATTTTGGAGCATATAAAAGGCTATTTTAGGCTTATTTTGTATATACAATTTTTAGCATACAATTTTGAGAGAGAACTTGGAGATATTTTTGGCTTATATAACTTCTTCTCCATCTTCATTGAGAGAGGATTTTCAATCTAATCTTTTGGTTGACAAATTGTGTTCCTAATTTGACTCTAGAACTTGAGAATCAACTACAATGGATGGGAATTTGATTTACCCAGCTGGTATATCTTCTCCCCCTTCTATGAGTGGCTAATTTCTCTTGTCTAGGGGTGTATTAATGATGGGTGCTTAGATAATGGGTATGGGTGTTGCTAATTCACTTTAATAATTGCTTATCTGAAATGGGTCTAGTGATTTCACCATGTTTTAATCTAAAATTTGTGGTTGCAAACATGAATTTACCTTACTTGGCTATATAATTGCTCGGGAGATAATTTTATGGTTGTGAATGTGAAATTGCTAGTAGGTACTTGGGAATCCACTTAGATTGGAGGCTAGGGATAACTCTAATCATGGAATCTCCCATTTAAGGGTCCGAGCTAGAAATAGGACGACCTCCCCAAGAACTTGTTGGTTGGTTACTTAGCACACCGAATGATGTTCTAACTGAAATCATCAGAAACGTGGATGTTGATCGGGAGATAGCACTCCACACTCATACCCAACACTACCCATGTCAATAGGTGAAAATTAAAGTGAATTAGTGATCACCCTATCCTATAGCGATTGCCCCATCAGAAATGCACCCCTAGTCATCTAGTTCTTATTGGTACACCCATCTCGATTTTAATACCTTTTATTTGAATTGAGTTAGTAGTGACAACTTTCCCAATTCCCCCCATTTTATTGCTTGGTTTTGTTGAACAACTACTCTCACTTTGAAAATCACTTCGCACAATCTCTAATTAGTTAAACCTGGCTCTCAAGGAACCTTAGGCCCTCCAAGTTCACCTATCTTGAACCCATCAAGCAATACACCCCATAACCCCTAGTCTTGTGACCAACTAGCCCAGACATCATCACTGACCGACCCGCCACTTTTACCTAAAATGGTAAATACAAGGGTACGACATTAATCAAATATTACCAGACAATATGAAATAACCAAGTCCATATGACTATCAATAAAACTCCCAGTTCAACAACTGAACTCAACAACCATATAGGTCATGCCCGACAATGCAAGTAACTAGACCACATATAATTATGTCACAGCTTGCAAGCAACCTGGACCACCCAGGGATCCCTAGGACATTGTCTGTGGCATTTAACATACAACCCTAATTTACTCAAGAAACCACATGAACACTTACACATACTAGCCCGGCCACTCAAGGACCAATATATATGTCAAGTAACAATAAATCCTGACCCTCTCAGGAAACCAACATGTAAAGAATATTAATAGCAGATATGCCTGATTCACACAAGAAACAAACAAGTAATGAACATCAATAACAAATAATCCTGGTTCACTCAAGGAACCAACAAGTAATGAACATCAATAGCAGATAAACCTGATTTTCTCATGAAACCAACACACATATAGAAATCATTCTTGTACCAGACGTGGTACCCGAGCCAACCATAAGAGAACCTGTACAGGCGTGTTACCCAAGCCAACCATTATAGAACCTGTACTAGGTATGGTACCCGAGCCAACTATTATAGAACATGTACCAGGCGTGGTACCCGAGGCAACCATTATAGAACCTGTACCAGGCATGGTACCCAAGACAACCGATAAGTATCCCATACCAGGCATGGTACCTGATCCAACTGAATGTCATACACAATCCAAAAAGTCAATATTAAATGAACAAGACACATTTGTAAACCAACAAGCAACACAACACGTTCATTTTACATAATTGACACCTGGATAATTAGACATTCACAATTCTATTCCTTAGGAATGCAATGTACGTACAATAATAAGCCGCAGTTTCATAAACACATATTTTCATTGAGAAAAAAATAACCATCACCTACCCAGCAACATAGCTCATAACCTCAAACTTGACAACCCATCCGAAGACTAACTCCCAGGTTACCCTCTAGACATATATATTCACAACAAAACATCTAGAACCCTTCTTTAGAAAAAATACAATTCAGGGAAAACATCCACTAACATTGAAACTCCCACCCTTCCTGTTTATTCCATTCCCCTTATTTGATATCATCTTGAAAATCTGCTATAACCAATCACTTATTTAACTCACAATATTTTTGGTTCCCCGACCTACCCAACAATCTAATTTTCCTAGATTCTAACATCACACTTTAAAAACAAATATAAATAGCCCAAAATGAAATACATTACCTTAACCCCCTCATTCCCATTCCAAAAATCTAGCCAGACAATACAATATTCCTTCAGACTCTGTGCCTGAAGGCCTAAGCATGAATCCTCCCATCATTCTACACAATAATATGCAAGAGAATATAGGTCTACAACTACTCAATTAAACCTAGTCTACCTGGATGCCAAGCATCAGCTGCAGAGGTCTGAATAGTAAAATATGGCTCCGTGAATGCGATTCCTGACGGAGAACAAAATTGAAATCCTTGGTTTTTCCCTTCTTTAACCGAAATCTCCCATCCCCATGGCTCCAAGGCTTTGGAGTAGTCTAGGAGGATTTTTGGAGCAACCCTCGCCTCTTTGAAACTAAAGAGGAGAGAATGAAATTATAAACCCGCTTTTAGGTTTTCTCGTCCCGTCATATCGCTATAGCGGCCCAATCCCGCTATAAGCTCTTTGCTATAGTAGAGTTGACCATCTTGACTTTTGCTACAGCAAGAATTTCTTTACTGTAGCGGTCATTGCTGTAGCATAATGTCAACTGCTATAGCGGTTGACACGGGACAAAATTTTGGGAAATCCCCCAAAATTGCCCATTTTACAACACACTTTGGAATCTTGATATTTCAAACCAACCCTTTCACGTTAACTTCTATATCCAGAGTTCTACTCACCCGAATTCACTTTCGAAAGGTCCTACAGACTCTCTAATGCCTTAGCTAACGGAAAAATTAGCTCAACCTTAGATATTTTACCCAATCCTTTCCTATATTTCCCTAGACCTTACCACGCTCAGTATTCATCCGAGACTAGCCTAGCCCAAAATTTCCAACTCCCTAACCCGCAAGTTTTTCTAACCTGCTCTTCGCAAGAATAGTTACCCATAACAAGGTGCCTTTTAATAATGACCAAACAGGTCATTACACTTTTCAAATCAATAAATGCATGTTATATTTGATTTTTAATTTTCTGTAAATGGATGATCTTCTGGACCTCCTAGTCATATATAAGGGTACGTGGATCAAAATGAGATAGCGATGAAACTTTTCACACAATTTCTCTTTTGAGTTACCTTTTCTCTCCCCCTATTTTCAAAAAAATTATTTTATCAAATCGACAATCTGCAGCTAGAGCAATGAATAATCTTTTCATCAATGGTTCAAAGTACTGAATTTTGAAAGGTGAAACAAACACAACATATATTCCTAACCTTCTTTGGAGGCCCATATTAGTGCACTGTGATGGCAGTACTGACAAGTATACATCACATCTAAGAATTTGTAATGAAAAATATTTAAATTATGATCAAAAATTAATTTTGGCAGAGAGTATTTGTTATAATGATAGTGGATAACTTTATTTTCAGAAGTAGTGGGTATTTTATCAATTGCAGACACTTAATAAATGACTCATCAAGTTAATTTTTAATATAAACATGAGGGAAAAGATGTTCAAATTTTATCCCAACAGATACATAATAATCATCAAAAGTTTAGAATATAAATTCTCCGGCATTATCAAAACGAATAGCCTTAATGGTATAATTTAAAAATTGCGCCCTTAGTTATATTATTTGTATTGATAACTTTGCAAACACTAGGTTGTCAAGAACTGATTTCTTAGGTTATGATGACACCTAAAATCCCCATGTAGGCATACCAATCCCCGTATCTCAGAATGGTTAGTAATAGGTGTAATACCCCATACCTTTATATATACGTACGACTAAGGTAACGTCGATGGATTTATTCGGATATGTGTAAATGAGGGTGAATTTGAGCCAAAGACTAAGTATCCAACTATACTAAAATGGAAAATATAGTTTGGGGGAGTGAGACTTGAAAGAAGAATTGAAGTTGGAAACAACAGTCGCCTACTTGCTAGAGCTATGTGTTTCACATATTCGCATAAACGTCCTACGTGTTTGGAATTTCTACGTAGTTAAGTTATTCATTTGACATCCTACTAACTTGAGATACATGAATATAAGCTTACATTTACTGAAAGAGATAAAGGAAATATGGCCCAACACATAAAAAAAATTAGGCCCAAAGTTAAGAAGATATCAAGTAGGTGGATCACCTACTTTGACTTCTTTTAGGCCCAATTTATTTGGTAAATGAAGGAGTGGTCTGGGGAATATTTCAAGGCCCAAAACCCATATGAAAATAGCCAATATATACTCATATTTTCAGATATTTCTCCAGAAATTTCCACAAGATAAACAAGAATCAAATCTCCCTCTTTTGGCTCTTCTTGGCAGCCCTCTTTACCCCCTTAGAGTTGTGTTCTTCCTCTTGGTTCTCAAGATTTAAGTTATATTTTCGCTGTTTTATCATGTTTTTTTATAGAAAATCTGGTGTATTTATGCTCCACACGTTGGTTGAGTTTGGGCAACCTTTGTGAGAAAGAAGCTCCTTGGCAGCCCCATGTTGTGTGATGTTGTCATAAAGTGTTTTCTTCTTGTTGTAAGGTCCTATTTTGGAGCAACATTTTTGATGTTGAAGAAGTAAAGTTAAGATTTGAAAGTTACAAAAAATCAAAGTAAAATTCTTCTCCTCCATCCCTTATTATATATGAGAAGAAAGAGGCAATTCTAGACGTAATTGTAGTATGAACTCATGGGACGATATTCGAAAACCGTGAGTTCAAGTTATTTTAATTTTGTTGGACTTTTTGGTGGATGTATCATATGTGTTGTTGGCTGTATTGTTTTGGCTGTATTGTTTGTATACCTCATAGTTGGTGTTGGTTGCGATTGTTTTGAGATTGGAATTAAAGGGTGCGGCTATACACAAGGTTTTTAGATATCGTGCGGACATATTGCCCATTTGTTTGTAGCGGACTATTTTGTGGGACCCACATGGGTATTAGCTGCCACAAATATGTCCAATATGTGTCTAAATTATGTCTGTAATAAGAAAAGCGAATTAGAATGAACCATAAGTAAAAAGAGGGTCCGACGAGCAAGTCACTCGCTTAATAGCCGACATATTGCCAATATGTGTAGAATGTGTTATAGGCTATTTGTAATGGTTGTACCACTCGATTGTGTATATATTATCAGATGGTAGGAAGGGATATTGTCCATTGAAGTTTCCCGAGCTTGGAATTGAGGTATATAAAGCTAAAACCTCCTTCGCCGTGAGGCACGATCCTATGTCACATGTTTCTCTACAAGGGTTTATATCGTTGATATGATATATAGAGATTGGTATTCAGTTGTTATGTGCCCTATTCTTCATAGTAATCACCCCAGCATATCAGTTGTTCATTGTCCATACGTTCAGAATATTCAAGCTAATTGCTATGATTGATATTGTTCACATAGATCATCAAAGCAATATATATCCCTTCGTTTGCATTCCATAGAACTCATATAGTACATTCGTTTTGTGTCTCTATAGATGATTCTCTTGTCATATCATATTCATCATTTATACAGTAAATACATGTCCTTATGATTCATCTGAAATAGAGCAAAGTTTACTAGTTGATTCAGTTAATCATAGATTACCATCAGCCACTCATAGTTCATAATTTATCATTCAAAGCTCGCTATTTGTATAGTTGATTTCATTTATAATTAATTATTTAGAGGCCCTCATGGAATCAGTTGTTAAAATATAAATTAAGCAATGGCGAGGAAAGTTCAAAGATATTATATTCACTTGACTCACGATGTGACACTGCCTTGTGCACATGGTTGAGACCAAAGACCCTCTGAGTTGAGCTTATGGGCGTACCAGCCTATTATGGCTATATACCCACAGAGTAGAGCCATATATGGTGTATTTGCGTGCGGGCTGACCTTCAGAGCTGAGCCTTTATGGCATACCATCAGAAATCATTGACTACGAGACTTAACATTTTCATATGAGATTTAGAGAAAAAAGAGTTCATATGTTGTCCAGTTGATATAAAGCCCTCGAGGCTCACATTCAGATGCTATCATTTATTCATTTGAAAGTACCTAAATTACTTGATTCCACAGAAAAATTGTATCATTTGATCCCATATTAATAAAGAACCAAGAAGACACTTGTATAATAATTTTAGAGTAATTTCATATGATTTACAGTTTCATAGGTTACTTCCTAGTGGAGATATATCTTATTGAGCATGGTATTGATTCTTTGATTGTGCTATCTTATCTATACTTGTTATTCAGTCTGCCTTACATATCAGCACATGTTATGTATATACTGACAGCCCTATAAAATAGGGTGCTACATTCTTTTAAATGCAAGACCAGGTACACAGAGTTGCAGACCTCCTCAGTAGGCATTATCGTGTATCAGCAGAGCAGTCGGTGAGCTTCATTTTCCCCTGGAGCTAGTTTACAGATAGTTCTCTCTTTTGTTGTACATATTTGCATAGTATGGGTATGGCGAGGCCCTGTCCTGACCACTTGACCATTTCATAGTTTTGTACTCTTTTAGAGGCTTCATGGACACTACAGTACGATCGTTTTGTATCAGTTGGTCATAGGCCATTGTATATGCATGTATCATCCTCATTAGTTATCTCTAGTACATGAATCATTGATATATCATCTGTAGTAGATTATCTGCATAGCATATATGTATATGTGGTACTTGTTTGTCTCATCTAGACTTGGGGTGTGACAAAGTTGGTATTAGAGCCTAGGTTCAAGTGTCCCAAGGAATTGTTTATGAAGCTGTGTCTAGTAGTGCCTTTCTTATGAGTGTGTCGCGCACCACATCCATAAGTAGGGGGCTGCTTTGACATTTAGGAAATATGACCTTCTTTCATGTTCTAGATTGTGCCATAGAGCAAATTTATAGGAATTGATTTTGACTCATGCATTTATCTTTATTTACAGAGATGCATGCAAAGAAAAAGACTCGGACTACTCCATGATTCACCACAGCCCCAGAGGAAAGTTCTAGTACACGACCATCTATTGTTGTGGATCATATAGAAGCCCAGGGTGGCATTGTTAGACAAGATATCCCAAATCCACAGCCACAGAAGGTAGAAGTGCCTACAAGAGACCTGATGCCTCCAGCTCTTCCATCTGACCCCTCAGACCAGGATGTCAGGGGAGCCATTCATTTTCTTACCCAGATACTTGTTGCTCAGTCTCAAAGAAAGGAAGCAGCATCCCCCAGTACATTTTCCCAGGGAGAGGCATTTGGTTCCCATGTTTAATAGTTCTTGCATATGGCCCATCCTATTTTTATGGAGTCTAAACCCACTGAGGATCCATAGAGATTCATTGATGAGATTCAGAAAATACTCAGGGTCATGCATGTTTCTGATACAGAGTCAGTTGAGTTAGTAGT
The DNA here is from genome assembly GCA_003996215.1 of Jaltomata sinuosa. NCBI lineage: Eukaryota > Viridiplantae > Streptophyta > Magnoliopsida > Solanales > Solanaceae > Jaltomata > Jaltomata sinuosa. The sequence goes on from QJPP01001272.1 coordinate 16,986, forward strand.
GTATCAGCTAAAAGACATGGCTACAGTTTTGTATGACATGTGGAAAGATTCAAGAGGAGCAGATGCACCTCCACCAATTTAGGAGGAATTTACAAAGGCCTTTTTAGTTCATTTCTTTCCTCAGGAGATTCAAGATGCAAACGTTGAAGAATTTTTGGCACTTAGGCAGAATAAAATGATTGTTAAAGAGTACAAAATTAGATTCACTCATCTAGCTATATTTGCACCGGAGATGGTCAGTATTACACACGCTAGGGTACATCAATTTATGGGTGGCCATAAATTTGACCTGATACAGCCTTGTTCTATCACAACATTAGATAAAAAGATAAATATTGCTCGGATAATGACATTTGCACAGCAAACTGAGGAGCTTCAACAGAAAATTAGAGTAGAGTACGAGTGGGATCAGAGTAAGAGGGCCAAAACATCTGGTGCTTATCGGGGTAGTGATAGAGCATCTTCCAGCAGAGAGCCACAAAGACCACCACCAACCTATTCCACCACTCAATCTCCCTCCCAGACCCATAGGCTGAGGCTTGAGAAAAGCCAGAAGTCTAGGGCATTAGGTCCATAGTTTCAGAGAGGTAGGGGTCGGGGATTACCACCTAAGCCCCATTGTAGTCAGTGTGGTAGATCACACCCTAATGAGTGCCGACTAGGCTCCGATGCCTATTATTGGTGTGAAGTCCCTGGTCATGTGATACGGAACTGTCCAGTGATCAGAAAGAGAGATGCTAAGAGAGAAGGTAGAACACAATCCACAGAGTCCATGGTAGCATTACCATCAGTTGATCCTTCTTCATGTAGTGGTCCTTAAGCACCAGTAGATCAGAGTATGGGGCAGAGGTAGAGCTTATGATTTAGGAGGGGGTATGAATTGTAAATATGCATTAGTAGGACGACAAGATTCAGAGGCATCGCTAGATATGGTCACAAGTATCTTATCTGTCTTCTCACATGATGTTTATGCATTGATAGATTCAGGGGCTACTTTGTCATATGTTACTCTATTCATTGCTGAAAAGTTTGGAGTAGGGCCAGAATTATTACGTGAGCCATTTGTCGTATCAACTCCAGTTGTAGAGTCAATTATAGTTCAATGACTTTATAAAAGTTGCATAGTAATTGTATGTGGTTGAGACACTATAGAAAAATTGTTTGAGCTTGATATGATAGACTTTGATGTCATCATAGATATAGATTGGTTATCATCCTGTTATGCTACAGTTGATTTTCGGGCTAAGATTGCTCGATTTTACTTTCTGGATGAGCCAGTCCTTGAATGTAAAGGTAGTGTTATGATGCCTGTAAGTAGGTTTATTTCCTATATTAAGGCCAGGAAGTTGATTTCCAAGGGATGTTTATATCACCTAGTCAGAGTAAGGGATCTTAATGTTGATAAACAGACACCAACTATTCAATTCGTGCCAATTATGAATGAATATCCAGATGTGTTCCCTAGAGGAGCTTCCAGGACTTTCTCTAGACAGAGAGATTGATTTTGGTATTGATGTAGATCCCGGTACTCAACCTATATCAATTCCACCCTATAGAATGGCCCCAGCAGAGCTGAAAGAGCTGAAAACACAATTGAAAGATCTCCTTGATAAAGGGTTTAACCGACCCAGTATATCACCTTAGGGTGCACATGTGCTATTTGTACAAAAGAAAGATGGTTTATTACACATCTGTATAGATTATAGACAGTTGAACAAGATCACTATAAAGAATAAGTAGCCACTTCCCCGAATAGATGATTTATTTGATTAGTTGCAGGGTGCTAAGTGATTTTTAAAAATTGATTTAAGGTCTGGATATCATCAGTTGAAGATCAGAGAAGTCGATATTCTAAAGACCGCTTTCCAGACTTAGTATGGGCACTTTGAATTTCTTGTTATGTCCTTTAGTTTAACTAATGCCCCTGTAGCTTTTATGGATATGATGAATAGGGTCTTCAAACCCTTTCTAGATCTATTTATGATTGTATTCATAGATGACATCCTTATATATTCATGTGGCGAGGCAGACCACGCAGATCATCTTAGAGCAGTATTGAAAACTCTTAAAGAATATAAGTTATATGCTAAATATTCCAAATGTGAGTTTTGGATTGACTCTGTATCTTTTCTTGGGCATGTGGTATCTAGTGAGGGCATCAAAGTGGACTTTCAGAAGAATGAGGTTGTGAAGAATTGGCCTAGGCCCACTACTCCCATAGAAGTATATAGTTTCTTGGAGATGGCAGGTTATTACAGAAGGTTTATTGAAGTCTTCTATTCTATAGATGCACCATTGACTAAATTAATGCAAAAATCAATAAAGTTTCAGTGGTCAGAAAAGTGTGAGCAAAGTTTCAAAGAGTTGAAGGACAAGTTAACTACGACACCAGTACTGACACTTCCAGAAGGCACAGAGGGGTATGCTATATATTGTGATTCTTCGGGAATTGGTCTAGGTTATGTATTAATGCAGCATGGTAAGGTTATAGCATATGGTTCAAGTTCAACACATGATCTAGAATTGGTTGCAGTTGTATTTGCACTAAAGATGTGGCGACATTATTTGTATGGGGTGCATGTTGATATATTTACTGATCATAAAAGCCTTCAATATATATTTAATCAAAGGGAGCTAAATTTGAGGCAGAGGAGGTGGCTAGAACTACTCAAAGATTATGATGTTGATATTATCTACCACCCGGGTAAAGCAAATATTGTACCAGATGATCTTAGTCGCAAATCTATGGGAAGTCTAGCATACTTGCTGGAAACAAAGAGGAATATAGTTAGAAAGGTTCATAACTTATCAAAATTAGGTGTCTGATTAATTGACTTTGAAGATGGAGGCATATCTAGTCAGAGTACTGCAGAGTCATCGTTAGTGACAATGGTGAAGGAGAGACAATATGATGACCCAATATTAAAACAATATAAAGAAGGTATTGTTCAACATAAAGTCACCATATTCAATCTTGTAGGCGATGGAACTTTAAGGTGCCAACGCAGGTCGTGTGTTCCTAATGTTGATGGATTGTGGGGGGAGATTTCGACTGAGGCGCACTATTTGTGATATTCTATCTACTCAGGTGCTACAAAAATGTATCATGATCTGAAAGAAATTTATTGGTGGGACAATATGAAGAGAAATATAGCAGATTATGTAGCACAATGCCCTAATTGTCAACAAGTAAAAGCAGAGCATCAGTGGTCTGACGACCTAGCACAAACCATACAAATTTCAACGTGGAAATGGGAGGCCATTAATATGGACTTTGTTACAGTTTTTCCTCATTCCTTCAATAAGCATGATTCTATTTGGGTGATTATTGATCGATTGATAAAATCAACTCCTTTCTTACCTGTTAAATCCACTAGTACAACAGAAGATTATGCTAAGTTATATGTGAAGGAAATTGTTTTCCTACATAGGACTCCTAAGTCCATAATTTCTGATAGAGGTGCCCAGTTCACAGCTCACTTCTGAAAATCTTTCCAAAAAGGTCTGGGTACCCAGGTGAATCTTAGCACAGCCTTTCATCTGCAGACAGATGGCCAAGATGAGTTCATTATTCATACGTTCAAAGATATGTTGAGAGCATTTGTTCTAGATTTCAAAGGCAATTGGGATGATCATTTGTCCCTTATCAAATTTGCATATAATAATAGCTATCATTCCAGCATCCAAATGGCACCATTTGAAGCCTTATATGGGCGAAATTATAGGTCTCCTATTGGCTAGTTTGAGGTAGGTGAAGCACATGTGCTTGGTCCAGATTCGGTCCACCAGGCAGTTGAGAAAGTTAAGTTCATCTGGGAGTGATTAAAGACCGCTCAGAGCCGCCAGAAATCTTATTCAGATGTGAGGCATAGAGACCTGGAATTTCATATAGATGATTGGGTGTTTATAAAAGTCTCACCTATGAAAGGTGTTATGAGATTATGAAAGAAGGGAAAACTAAGCCCAAGATATATTGGGACTTACAAAATAATACGAAGAGTTGGGAAACTGGCATATGAGGTGAAACTACCTTCGTAGTTAGCTACTGTAGATCGAATATTCCATGTGTCTATCCTACGTAAGTGTATAGGGACCCATCACTTATTGTCCCAACAACTTATATAAAAATCACAGAAAACTTTTCATGTGAAGAGGTTCCAGTGGCTATTCTTGATAGGCAGATTAGAAAGTTGAGAACAAAAGATGTAGCATCCGTTAAAGTGCTATAGAGGAATCAGAATGTCGAAGAAGCCACTTGGGAATCTGAAGACTCCATGAAGTCCATATATCTACACTTATTTCAAGACCATAGAGAAGGTTTCGTATAACATACATCCTATTCTTATGAATGATAGTTCTAGTCAAACCTATACATAATGAATTTTTACTCATATGTTACATATACTTATTCAGGTGTATCACTCATGCCTGCGAGTTCATAACTACCATATTTAGCACTACAAGTCAGAACATATAGAGGTGTATAAGGTAAGTCAGAAGCATGGTTATTTCATTATATATCTTAGAGGAACCTTACTTCCATTTAATACTACGACTGTTGTGGTGCCCTGTGAGGCTTATGTATGTGTATTCTGGTTAGTTGAAAGATTTTGGATATCCCCATGTACAAAGAAAACTCTAGCAAAATTTAAGAAATATTCCAGAGTTAATCTTATTGAGAGCTAAAATCTGCATTCGAGGATGAATGGTCCAAAGGAAGGGATAATGTAATACCCCATTGTTCTTGGGCGTATTTATACGCCCGATTGCCTTAATTACCCACATTTTAACCTTGTTTCGAGGGCAAAAGTCATGTATATCCCTATGATTATTGGAATTTTCATGGTGGGGAGCTAATATATGTGATTAGATGTTTTGTAGGCAAAGTAGAAAGTTTGATGCAAAGTTGGGAGCGCAATTCATGGCGTCGTGCCACGACGTTAAATAAGGCGCTTGTTGGGAGGCAACCCAACTGGTAGTGTAGATTCTTATTTTTTTTATAGTATGATTTTTTTTTGTTTATTTAGCAGGTTTGGGAATGTCTGAGTACTCGAATTTGAAAGATAAGGAGCATGGTTTAATCTTAAGTGTGGGTTCATTCGCCTCTTTTATCAAAATTAAAGAAACATGTTGTTAGCCAGGCCCTAGAGGGCCTCAGGGAGTATTTCTCACCCTTCTTCTTCATCTTTTTTCTATTAATTGCTTTGGGGACAAAGCATGCTTTTAAGTGTGGGGTGGGAAATCTTCCGATAATTGTGAGTTTTAGGGTGAGTATGACATAGGAGTTTATTTTATTTTAAAAAAAATACAGAAAGATTTTTTAGTTTTTTTAGAGGCATATCTCATTCACCCCTTGTTTTTTCTTTTCGATTCTTTTCCTAGGGGGTGCCCTTTGAACCGGGTAGTTTTTTAGTTTTTAGGAGTAGTTTTTATTTTTTAGTCATAGGTAGAGAAATTTTCTCGACGATGGATGGATGACGACCATCTTGAGGGAAAATTAGTCATAGGAAGAAGAAAGATTAGAAACCATAGCCTTTTTAATTCTAGGTGTGTCGCCTAAGAATACACTAGACGTCATGGGTAATTCACTCAAAAGAAGCATAAAAAGTAGTAAACTTCATTTAGAGACGCATAGGCTCTTTAACTTGACTTAAAAAAAACCTAAAGATGAGCTTAATAATGTTGATTCATTCAATTTGATTGTGTTGTGAATATGAAGTCTTAGGAAGCCATTTTCAAACCATTGTGCCATGTGTGGTGAGTGTTTGTTGTGTTTCTTGTATATCTTGATATCTAGAACTTGTCCCGTGTGTGTATGAAATGAAACATAGTGTTGACTTGTGAGACATGATCAAGGCATTTCTTTGTAAGCCACTTCTTTTGGACTATTGTTTGTGCCACCCTTTATATTATTCTTAGTTAAGCCCCTTTGAGCCTTAAGCCTATTTCTTTGACTAGCCGCATGTTTAGCCTATCCCCTTTATTTGATTATCATGTATTAATTTGATCCAAAGAGTTCCGAATGCACTTTGTAGTTGAAAGACTTAAAGGAAGAAGGGAACACAAGAGAAAAGATAAAAATATAGAGGGAGGTTATTGTGGTAAGAATAAGAATTAGATGTGCTTCCCTTGTGAAAAATAATTTGTCTGTAGGTAGTAAGGAGAAGAAAACCAAAACAAAAAAAGTTTAGAAAAATCTCCTTGATACCAATAAGTGAGTGAAGGATGGCAATAAACCAAAATAAAAAGGGGGAGTTTGAAGGGAAACGTGAACATAAGTTGAAGTTAAGGTGATATAAGGAAAATAGTGAAAAAGTTTAAAGTAAGCGTCTTAAAGTGCATAGGGAAAGTAGTCACTATTGGCCAAAGTGTTCCTACCCATCCCTTAGACGACATTAAAACCTGTAAAAGTCCTTTTGATCCTACAATTTGGATGCTTTGTTAATAGAGTATTACACTAAGGGAAAGCCTATGGTATATCTTGTATGCATGAAACTTTCTTTGAGAGAGTGAGTGAACTTCTTATCTATATGCCCCAACTTGAATATGAATGTATGATGTGAGCAAGAGGCATCTCTCTTACAAGCGAGGGCACAAAATGGTGACAATTTGTTGTACTAATGATGGCTATATTCACACATGATCATGTTGGCCTTATTTTTCATGAAGATTCAGTTTTAGAGGTTGTGTGGTTTCAATGAAGGGTAGTATGACTGATGTATGCATGTTGAGTGGATTATGGATCATGATTAAACTGTCTAGTTAACTTGGGTGTGAGTAGACCTGTTCAATTGATATCTTAAGATGTGAAATTTTGTAGGGTGTGTAGTGATTTGTTCGAGGACAAAAAAAGGTTTAAGTGTGGGGAGGTGATCTTGGGCGTATTTATAAGCCCGATTGCCTTATTTACCCATATTTTAGCCTTATTTTGAGGGCAAAAGTCATGTATATCCTTATGATTATTTGCATTTTCATGGTGGTGAGCTAATATATGTGATTAGATGTTTTGTAGGGAGAATGTGGAGAAAAACAACCTATGAGAGCTAAAACGGAAGGCATAAAAGCATTAGAAAGGAGTTAGCAACGTTCCGGGAGAAAAAGAGAGCAAAAGAAGAAAAAATCTGGGCACTGGGGCTATGGTGGGGGACTTCCCCAGGCCCAAAACTTCAGCAGAGTGATGCTGGGGCTATGGTAGGGAGCTTCCCTAGGGCCAATTTGGTGCCTGGGGAGACGTGCCAAGGCCAAATCTGGAATTTTTTGTGCTTTCTTCTATTCCGAATCCAAGTAGGAAAAGGGGTTATTTTTCTCATACTCTATAAATACATCCCCAATCACGAATTTTACAAAACGTTTGACCTACGAAGAGCTAGGAGCCTCCGTGGAGGCCGGAGAATATTGGTTTCATCTTTTCTTATCCTTTATTATTTATTTTACGTTTTACTTTGGATGAATTATTATAATTGCTCCATGTATATGTGGAGTTAAACTTCTTGTTCTAGGATTATGGTAGCTAACTACATGAGTGTTTAGTAGACAGTTGATTCGATTATTTGTTCATCATATTAGTTGTTCTTATATTTTTGTGCTTACTATTTTAATGCTTCACGACCATTAAAATAAATTTATAATCTCCTTGTGAACTCGGAAGAAGAATCATTGAGATAGAACGAAGAATATAAGGAGCAAGGCCTCTCTTTTGTAATGTAAAGGGTAGGTTAGCGACTAGGATAGGAATATACCTAGAACACCTTGTTTGGTTTATACAGAAAGATATATAAAAGCGTTCAGAATAAGATGCCACATCCCCACTCAATGATATAGTTGTGATGCTATTCTGGATAGGCGGCTAGAGGCTCGGAAGACCATAGTTGTAAAATCAACCCTGAAATCAACAACTAGATAAACAAACAAGTCGATGAAATTGCTTATTCAACATGATTATTAGCAAATCCATAGTACTAGATCAATTTCATCACATTGGCTACGTGAAAATCTGCTCTTTGTTTGATTAATTGTTCATTAGTTAACTTCTTTTTTTTATTTATAGATTAGTTAATCATCACCTTTGGAATCTTAGAACTAGATTAATTTAGTGAATAGTTCTAATTATAAATTAAGCTAGTTCTAATTAATAACAAATTGAGCGGAGATGTGACATTTTAGTGAATAGTTTGGAATAAGATGTCACATCCCCGCTCAATTATAAATTAAGCTAGTTCTAATTATTAGAACTAGCTTAATTTAGTGAATAGTTAATTGACAAGTCTCTGTGGGTATGATATCTGGAACAATCCTATATTACTTGTATGACCGCGTATACTTGCGTGTGCATTAGGACACAACACTCATACCTTTAGATATACGTACGACTAAGGTAACATCGATGGATTTATTTGAATATGTGTAAATGAGGGTGAATTTGAGCCAATGACTAAGTATCCAACTATACTAAAGTGGAAAATATAGTTTGTGAGAATGAGACTTGAAAGGGAAATTGAAGTTGGAAACAACAAAGTCGCCTGCTTGCTAGAGCTACGTGTTTTATATATTCGCGTAAACGTCCTACGTGTTTGGACTTTCTACGTGGTTAAATTATTTATTTAACATCCTACTAACTTGAGATACATGAATATAAGCTTACATTTACTGGACGAGATAAAGGAAATATGGTCCAACACATAAAAGAAATTAGGCCCAAAGTTCAAAAGATATCAAGTAGGTGGATCACCTACTTTGACTTCTTTTAGGCCCAATTTGTTTGGTAAATGAACGAGTGGTCTGGGGAATGTTTCAAGGACCAAAACCCATCTGAAAATATCCAATATATACTCATATATTCAGCTATTTCTCCAGAAATTTCCATAAGATAAACAAGAATCAAATCTCTCTCTCTTTTGGCTCTTCTTGGCAACCCTCTTTCCCCCCTTAGGGTTCTTGAGTTCTTCCTCTTGGTTGTCAAGCTTTAAGGTAAGATTTTGGCTGTACTTTGTTAAGGTATTTATATAGAAAATCTGTAGGATTGATGTTCCACATGTTGGTTGAGTTTGGGAAGCCTTTGTGAGAAAGAAGCTCCTTGGCAGCCCCTTGTTGTGTGATGTTGTCCTAAAGTATTTTCTTCTTGTTGTAAGGTCCTGTTTTGGAGAAAAGTTTTTGTTGTTGAAGAAGTAAAGTTAAGAGTTAAAAGTTACCAAAAATCAAGGTAAAATTCTTCCCCTCCATCCCTTATTATATATGAGAAGAAAGAGGAAATTCTAGACGTAATTATAGTATGAACTCATGGGACGATATTCGGAAGCTGTGAGTTCAAGTTATTTTACTTTTGTTGGACTGTTTGTGGCTGAATCATATGTGTTGTTGTCTGTCCTTGTTGTATACCTCATAGTTGGGGTTGGTTGTGGTTGTTTTGGGATTAGAATTTAAGGGTGTGGCTATATACAAAGTTTTTGGTTATCGTGAGGACATGCTGCCCGTTTATTTAAGGGGACTATTTTTCAGGACATGGGTATTATATGCCACAAATATTTCCAATATGTGTCTAAATTATGGCACTAATAAGAAAATGAAAATAGAAAGAACCATAAGTAAAAAGAGATTCCGACGAGCAAGTCACTCGCTTAATAGTCGACATGTTGCCAATATATGTAGAATGTGTTTATGGGCTGTTTGTAATGGTTGTACCACTTGATTTCTATAGATTATCATCTTTTAGGAAGGGTTACTGTCCATTGAAGTTTCCCGAGTCCAGAATCGAGGTATGTAAAGCTAAAACCTCCTTCGCCGCGAGGCATGACCCTACGTCACATGTTTCTATACAAGGGTCTAAATTGTTGATATGATTTATACAGATTGGTATTCAGTTATTATATTCCCTATTATTCATAGTAATCACCCTGGTATATCAGTTGTTCATTGTCCATACGTTCAAAGTATTCGAGCTAATTGCTACGATTGATAGTGTTCACATAGTCATCAAAGCAATATATGTGTCTTCATTTGCATTCCATATAACTCATATAGTACATTCATTATATGTCTCTATAGATTATTCTATTGTCATATCATATTCATCATTTATACAGTAAATACATGTCCTTATGATTCATTTGAAATAGAGCAAAGTTGACTAGTTGATTCACTTAATCATAGATTATCATCGGTCACTCAGAGTTCATAAATTATCATTCAGAGCTCACTATTTGTACAGTTGATTTCATTTATAATTAATTATTTAGAGGCCCTCGTGGCATCACTTGTTAAAATATAAATTAGGAATGCAGGGGGAAGGTCAGAGATATTATTTTCACTTGAATCACGACGCGATGCTGCCTTGTGCATATGGCTGAGACCAAAGACCCTCTAAGTTGAGCCTACGGGTGTACCAGCCTATTATGGCTATATACCCTCAGAGTAGAGCCATATATGTCATACTTGCCTGCGGGCTGACCCTCAGAGCTGAGCCCTTATGGCATACCATCAGATATCATAGACTAAGAGTCGTAACATTTTCATATGAGATTCAGTGATAAAATAGTTCATATGATGTTTAGTTGATATAAAGACCTTGAGGCTCACATTCAGATGCTATCATTTATTCATTTGAAAGTACCTAAATTACTTGATTCCATAGAAAAATTGTATCATTTGGTACCATATTAATAAAGAACCAAGAAGACACTTGTATAATAATTTTAGAGTAATTTCATATGATTTACAGTTTCATAGGTTACGTCCTAGAGGAGATATATCTTAGTTGAGCACAATATTGATTCTTTCATTGTGCTATCTTATCTATACTTGTTATTTAGTCTGCCTTACATACCAGCACATGTTATGTATGTACTGACACCCCTACGAAATGGGGTGTTGTATTCTTTTAAATGCAGGACCAGGTACACAGAGTTGCAGACCTCCTCAGTAGGCGGTATCGTGTATTAGCAGAGTAGTCGGTGAGCTCCATTTTCCCCTGGAGCTAGTTTACAGATAGTTCTCTCTTTTGTTGTACATATTTACGTAGTATGGGTATGGCAGGGCCCCGTCTTGACCACTTGACCATTTCATAGTTTCTTACTCTTTTAGAGGCTTCATGGGCACTATAGTACGATTGTTTTGTATCAATTGGTCATAGGCCATTGTATATGCATGTATCATCCTTATTAGTTGTCTCTAGTACATGAATCCTTGATATATCATCTATAGTAGATTATCTGCATAGCATATATGTATACATGGTACTTGTCTGTCCTATTTAGACTTGGGGCGTGACAACGGAATACTAACTAATTGAAGCACGCACAAGCAGACTAATAAGCGGAAGACTGAAAAGAAGATAACAAAGAGAAGTCAACCTGAAATCTACATATATATATGTACGGAAGTTAAACCATCCCACGACCTAGTATCATAGTATAGAAGTCACTACTAAATATATAGGGTACAGAGGGGTACAATATATGAATATACAATTGTCTCTGAATAACAAAAGAGTACATAGAATAAGAGACGAGATAAAGCCAAGCCTTGGTCGTCAAGATCTCACCCTAAGTCTCGAATACCCAAAAGTTGCATGAGTATCCACGTGATCAACGATAATAGGTCACACTAGGATCTGCACCAAGAAGATGCAGAAGTATAGTATGACCACCAATTGCAAAGCAACGAGTACTCAGTAGGCATCGTAGGCCAACTGAGAGAATCTAAGATATAAAAGCAGTAAATAGAAGATAATGAAGAAAGTAGTCATGGGGGTAAGCAGAGGAAAACCCATGGAAGCTAGCTACAAATAGAAGACAAGGAGAATACAAGAGTAATACTGTCACGACCCGATTTCTCGATCATGATGGCACCTACAATCCCCGAGTAGGCGAACCAATCCCCGTAGCCCAAAAAGGTTAGTAATAGGGTACCATCTAACAATTTAGCGGAAGAACGTTATAAATAGGTGGAAGCAAGGTAAATAAGTTGAAGAAAGTAGATACTGGAATATATATATATATATATATATATATATATATATATATATATATATATATAAATGCGGAAGCTAAACCAAACCCCAAAATTCAGTATCATAGTATAGAGCCAGAACTACATCAACATAGTACAACGATCAAAAATAATATATACAGATGTCTCTGAATGGTGATATAGTACATACAACAAAAGATAAACTAAAAGCTAAGCTCTGATCAACTAGAGCTCACCCTCAGTTTGAAGATATCCCAAAAACAACTCCTCGCACGTGTAACACCCCAGAAATGTATCCAGCTTTTAAACTCAGACTTGCAGAAAATCTTGGACTTCCAGGGACCACAGGTCAAGTCCTTGAGTCATGGAAGGTTCCACGAGTCATGGAGGTGACTTGTGATCCCAGTCCTGCAGACTGACCTCAACACTGACAACCACGATTCTCTTCCATGACTCGTAGAAGTTTCTATGGGTCGTACTGTTGACTCGTGGAGCTTGATCAGAGGCCAGTCATGTTCCTTGAGTTCCACGACCAGGTCCCACGACTCTTAGAAGTTCCTACGGGTCGTTCTGTTGACTCGTTGAAACTGATCAGAGGTCAGTCATTTTCCCTGAGTTCCACGATTAGGTTCTACGACTTGTGGAAGCTTCCATGAGTAATCTTGTTGAGTCGTAGGAGGCCTTCTGCAGGTTGAATTTTCGAGCAATTTCCACCATAGGGAAACCACGAGTCATGGAAAGGTCTACGAGTCGTAGACTCCACTCATGGTTACTGAAGTTGACTATTTTCTAGCTTTTTCCCAATTAATTCCCAAGGGCATTTTGGTCATTTCTAACCCTATTATGTATTAAGTGAAGGCATTTTGACTACTTTTAGAAGGGTTTTCACCCATATTATCCTAAGTCAATTTTAAGCTCCTCATTCTTCACTCAAAAGAGAAAGTTTCTCTCAAGCTCAAGTTTCCAAGCTCTAAGTCAAGTCTCCTAATCTTTTCCATTGAAGTGGGTAATCTTCCACCAAGGTATGTGGGTTTTCAACAATGGATTTCTTCCACCCTTGTGCCAAAAATCCCCAATTCTTATTTTGATTCATGAAGTTATGAAACTAGGATTTTGACCTAAAATTGGGGAAAGTTTATGAAATCAGTTTCTATGTTTAAATTCATGGTTTCTTATTGATTACTAATGATTTGATTATGATTTCCTTATTGGTTTTGAAATCCCAAGCATGAAAGTTGATTTCTAGCGTGAACCCATAAAATTACATGTTTTCAAGAGAAAGTTGGCATGATTAGATATCATGGCCTTTATGTATTTATGATATTGCATGCCTAATTCTTCAAGTATGAATTTAGAAAGAAAAGCATGTTTTAAATAATGGCTATGCTAAGCCTCATGAACTATGTTATGAAAGTTGCATGATACCCGATGTGTTTTCTTGCTTTACGAACTATGATATGAAAGATGCATGATACCCGATGTGTTTTCATGCTTTATGAATAAGATTTGGCATGAGAGTATGCCCTATGATATGATTATGAGCTATATGTATGCATGTTTTGGGAGTAGTATTTAGTACCGAGTTGGACGGGGTGTGATTGCCCTTAGTCCTAGAAACTACGTTGCCAGCGTAAGTTATGAAATGAAATGTGCCTTAAAGGCTTATGAGAGTGGATCTACGTCTTAACGAATGGTGTCCTTGCCTGAGCGAGGCATAGGACAGCTTTGCCAACTAGGGTTATATAGTTGAAGATGGTGACTTGTTCCTTGGCAAGGTTTTAAGTCAGCTTATCTAACTAGGGTCAAATAGTTAGATTCCATGTAGCTCACATGGTCTCATGTCGGTTATAAGAAACTCTCGTATGTATGTTTTCAAGTTTTCTAAGCATTATGAACTCTCTTATGAACTATCATTTTGAAGTTGGCTTTTGCCTTATGATTTGATTTCCATTATGATATCTTATCATGATCTTTACTATGCATGGGTTATGCCTAAATACATTTTAAAGCATGTTTCGCTCTATTTATGCATTGCTCACATACTTAGTACATTCCATAGTACTAACGCATATTGCGCTGCATCCTTTGATGATGCAGATTCAGGCATACCTTCTCAGGTTCGTGGCTAGAGTTTCAGGTCACTCCCCCTAGGCAGCTTTGGTGAGTCCTCATAGTTCGCGGACTAGACCTTATTTCAGTTTTTATGCTTCCTTTACATATTAGATTGTCGAGTTAGTTGGGGTATTGTCCCATCAACTCTCTATGATAGTAGTAGAGGCTTTTCAGACATAGATGTTATGGGATGACTATTGAGTTGTACTTCATATTTGACTCTCTTTTATATGATTATGCTTCCTATTTGGATTCTCTTACGATGCTTCCGCTATGTCTTATCCTTGTATGCTTGAGAATGCTATGATCAAGGGTTAGCTTGGTTTCTTCGTGGTCCCGAGTCCCGTGTTACCCCCAGGGGGTAATCTCGGGGTATGACAAACTTGGTATTAGAGCCTCAGGTTCAAGAGTCCTAGGGTGTTTGAAAGCCGCATCAAGTAGTGTCTCTTTCATGTGTGTGAAGCACGCTACACATATGAGGGGGAGGCTACGAGGTATTTTAGGAAAAACTCCACTTCTTCATGTTCACTATCGTGCGATAGAGTTTGACTCTATTTACCCTTCTAATCCATTTCGTATGCATTTCAGGTAATGTCTCCACAAAGAAAGCCCACTAGGAGTGCTAATCCACACCACTCCAAATCATGAGGTTACGAATGCAGAGTTTCGTGAAGCCATCTTTATGTTGGCTCAGGCCATAACTACTCAGTTGAATGAGAAAGAGAAACTGAAGAAGTGGAAGAGGAAGGATAATAGGACCGGAATATGAACCAATCGTCTTCTCAGCAGAGGTCATCTGGACCAACCCCATCTTTAGTTAGCACACCTGCCCTCGATTCTCAGTCTTGTCACCATAAGGCTCTGAAGACTTTGAGGTACCCTCGTTGTAGTAGATACGGTAAGTTTCATTTAGGTGAGTGCCTTGCAGTTAAGGAGGGGTGTTTTAGGTGTGGTTAGTTAGGCCATAGGATCAGGAAATCCCCCTCATCTAAGAAGAGAACATGTGATGTTTATCTCCAAAACCAATTCCTTTCATTGGCTAGCCACTCGGGTCAGATTATTCCTCCAGAAGTTGAATCAGGTACGTCACTAGATTTTCTTCCTTTAGGCATCCCTAGTCCTCAGGCCCTTATTCTTTTTGGTTGTGAGTTGTATTGACTAGAACTAAGTGGGGATAGGAGGGTTGACAGGCCTAGACTTTTAGGAGAAGGAGAATCTTAGACTATAGAAGGAAGTGGGTATTCATGCTTTATTCTGGAGTAGTGTATGTTCTGTTGGGGTAAAACGATCATAGTTCCTTTGAGAGGTTGGTGAGAGGTACATAGACTTAGAAGGGTAGCATGAATCTAAGGGGGAGATGGTGGGATGTTGAATCGGTCAAATTTTGGAGGCTCAGGTGGTGATGTCATTAGGTGTTGGAACAAAGTTATGAGGGGAGGCAGAAGCTCATTTCCATCCTAGCGTCCTAAGTATACTCCTGCCTTTACGATGCCATTTTGCATGCTTTGTGTGTCAGCACCATGGTTCTATTTCAATTTATGCACTCCATCAAGATTCACGCTCCTGTTCAGATTCTAGAATGGAAAGTGATTGCTTCAGACAACGATTCTACTCTTATCCTGCGATTCTACAAATTCTAGCTTTATGCCCTGGGGTTTGCTATCTATGTAAACTCATGTTTTTCAGTATGCTCAGTTATGTTTACTCATTCAGTCTTTAGAAATACCTCAATAGCTAATCAAATCATGTTACGTCATGTATATGCTCAGACCTAATTCTTCAAATGGTTCACGCTTATGATTTTCTTGATCTAAGCCCTTTTACCTTTGCCTTTGATGACGAGGGGTGGTGATCCCCACAATTCATGCCTTACGTTCCAAGTATGTGAAATACTCATGCCAATTGCGCTCAACTCTCCAAGCCTCACCTTGAGTGCCTAGATCACGCTAAGTGTAAGTCTAGATCAATCTGTAATCCTTCATTCGTGACGCTCCTGCTCCTGCTCTTTTCTTTCAATGATTCTGGTTTATGTTCTTATAAGTGTTAGCGGAGAAGGCCTTATAGTAGCCTAACTTGGAGGTAGCAAATTTCTTTTCCTTGTTAGCGTACTTATTCCACCTTGACTTTTAGGTGTGGGGGAATTGTGAGGCAAGGGTTATTCATGCGAAATAGTTAGATAAGGAATTTTAGGATGTCCCTCTATAGAAGTTCTTGAATCTTGGAATCCTAGTTATGATAAGGAAGGGGAGAGAAGTCTTAAATAGGGTGATCTACGAAACCATAAGGTGACCATAGTTATAAACTTGAATATCGTGAAGGTATACATGTGGATTTCTATTTTGCGCAACTAGTGACCCTTTGGTTGGGAGCCCTAGGTTAGTTGGTTGTTGTGATAAGAGGAGGGGATGCTATTCTTACAAAATGTTCTAGATGCAAGAGATCTGGTCGAGATAGGTTTGAACATGGAGAATCGGGTAGTTAGACTCGGACCTTAGTACCTGTATGCATGCTGTTGAGGTTGTTAGTTGCAATGGTAGGAGTGGTATTTAGAAGAGAATAGTTTTCCCGTATATCTACTTCTCTCAGTTTGGTGTCCCTTTCGGTTAACTTTGATTTCTAGAGTATGTTTGTTCTCTATGAGTTTTAGCTGAGTTCTTACTCTCATCCCAGGACAGTTATCATGTTGGATATCCAGTTCTTATCATGTTGGTTGTTCTTACATTTTCAGCATGCATACATGTCTCATGAAACCAACTCAGTTTTTATTTCAATTGGAAGTCGATTACCTCGATAGTACTTCAGCTTTCACAACTCAGTTGAAGGAGCTACTTGGGAAGCAGAATCACCCATGAAATCCAAATATCCTCATCTTTTCCCTTCCGATTAAGTTCCAGCTTGAGGTACTAGATTCCTCCTTAGTATGTCTCTCCGATTCTACTCCATCAGTTCCTCTCATGATTTTAGCATGCACCCATGTTTTATGAAGTTAGATTATCATGTTTTCAAGTTGAAAATTTCAGGTTCTATGTTTACTCCTTGATTTCCATGTTTTGAAATTTGGTTAGGTTTTTTTCCCCTTAGTTTTCCTTGTTTAGTCTTCATTCGAGGATGAATGATCCCAAGGGAAAGATATTATAACACCCTAGAAGTGTATCCAACTTTTAAACTCAGACTTGCAGAAAATTTTGGACTTCCAGGGACCACGGGTCAAGTCCATGAGTCGTGGAAGGTTCCACGAGTCGTGGAGGTGACTCGTGATCCCAGTCCTGCAGACTGACCTCATACTGACAACCACGAGTCACTTCTATGACTCGTAGAAATTTCTATGGGTCGTACTATTGACTCGTGGAACTTGATCAGAAGACAGTCATGTTCCCTGAGTTCCACGACCAGGTCCCTCAACTCGTAGAAGTTCATATGGGTCATTCTGTTGACTCGTGGAAACTTATCAGAGGTCAGCCATTTTCCCTGAGTTCCACGATTAGGTTCTACGACTCGTGGAAGCTTCCACGAGTCATCCTGTTGAGTCATAGGAGGCCTTCTGCAAGTTGAATTTTTGAGCAGTTTCCACGATAGGGAAACAACTAGTCGTAGACTCCACTCGTGGTCAATGAAGTAGACTATTTTCCAGCTTTTTCCCAATTAATTCCCAGGGGTATTTTGGTCATTTCCCACACTATTATGTATTAAGTGAAGTCGTTTTGACTACTTTTAGAAGGTTTTTCACCCATATTATCCTAAATCTATCTTAAGCTCCTCATTCTTCACTCAAAAGAGAAAGTTTCTCTCAAGCTCAAGTCTCCAAGCTCCAAGTCAAGTCTCGTAATCTTTTCCACTGAAATGGGTAATCATCCACCAAGGTATGTGGGTTTTCAACAATGGATTTCTTTCACCCTTGTGCCAAAAATCCCCAATTCTTATTTTGATTCATGAAGTTATGAAACTAGGGTTTTGACCTAAAATTGGGGAAAGTTTATGAAATCAGTTTCATATGTTTAAATTCATGGTTTCTTATTGATTACTCATGATTTGATTATGATTTCCTTTTTGGTTTTGAAAGCCCAAGAATGAAAGTTGATTTCTAGCATGAACCAATGAAATTGCATGTTTTCAAGAGAAAGTTGGCATGATTAGATATCATGGCCTTTATGTATTTATGAAATTGCATGCCTAATTCTTCAAGTATGAATTTAGAAAAAAAATCATGTTTTAAATTATGGCTATGCCAAGCCATATCAACTATGTTATGAAAGTTGCATGATACCCGATGTGTTTTCATGCTTTACGAACTATGATATGAAAGATGCATGATACCCGATGTGTTTTCATGCTTTATGAATAAGATTTGGCATGAGAGTGTGCCCTATGATATGATTATGAGCTATGTGTATGCATGTTTTGTGATTAGTATTTAGCATCGAGTTGGACGGAGTGAGATTGCCCTTAGTCTCAGAAACTACGTTGCGAGCGTAGGTTATGAAATGAAATGTGCCTTAAAGGCTTATGAGAGTGGATCCACGTCTTAACGAATGGTGTCCTTGTCTGAGCGGGGCATAGGACAGCTTTGCCAACTAGGTTTATATAGTTGGAGATGGTGACTTGTTCCTTGGCAAGGTTCTAAGTCAACTTTGCTAACTAGGGTCAGACAGTTTGATTCCATGTAGCTCACATGGTCTCATTTTGGTTATAATAAACTCTCGTATGTATGTTTTCAAGTTTTCTAAGCATTATGAACTATCATTTTGAAGTTTGCTTTTGCATTATTATTTGATGTCCATTATGATATCTTCTCATGATCTTTACTATGCATGGGTTATGCCTAAATACATTTTAAAGCATGTTTCGCTCTATTTATGCATTGCTCACATACTTAGTACATTCCATAGTACTAACGCATATTGTGCTGCATCCTTTGATGATGCAGATTCAGGCATACCTTCTCAGGTTCGTGGCTAGAGTTTCAGGTCACTCCCCCCAGGCAACTTTGGTGAGTCCTCATAGTACGAGGACTAGACCTTATTTCAGTTTTTATGCTTCCTTTACATATTAGATTATCGAGTTAGTTGGGGTATTATCCCATCAACTCTCTATGATAGTAGTAGAGGCTTTTCAGAAACAGATGTTATGGGATGACTATTGAGTTGTACTTCATATGTGACTCTCTTTTATATGATTATGCTTCCTATTTGGATTCTCTTACGATGCTTCCGCTATGTTTTATCCTTGTATGCCTTAGAATGCTATGACCAAGGGTTAGCTTGGGATCCTTGTGGTCCCGAGTCCCGTGTTACACCTAGAGGGTAACCTCGGGGAATGACAACACGAGTCTCCAATGAGCTAACGGCGATGGACCACACTAGGATCTGCACCAGAAGATTCAGAGTGTAGTATGAGCACCAAATGCGAAGCATAAGGTACCCAATAGGTATCATCGACCGACTGGGCACATATAAGATAAAAGAGCAGTAATAGACAAAATAGACAAATAGTCATAGAAGGCAACGAATAAGAACACGAAAGCTATTACGGAAGGGATACAAGAAAGAACAACACATATGGCTAGCTACTAAAATATGCATCACAGGTGAAAGAAAGAAGAACGTACCGGGGATCCTCGCAACAACAAGTAAATCAAGAGAGATTCAGAAAGTAGGCGGTATACCGATAACCTCAAATGGATAGAGAAGGAGAGAAAAGATAACGATAATCATACTCAAATACAATAACCCAAATAAGCCTACTAATCTTAAGTCAAGAGCTAAAAATGGAAACCCAAGCACAACTTAATCAATATCGAGAGTCGTAATAACCACAATAGGAACCAATAGTGCGAAATAGTAATCATAAGTATACCTACAGTCCCACGGGTGCCCATACCCCCTAGGAACACAAACTATGAAGAAAATCCCTCTGGCATCCCATACTACCAGACCTACACTCAACAAACAACAAACAAGGGTGGAACCTCACACAAATGAATAGTATGATGCATGATGAAAACTGGGTGGAATAGTAACCCTGTATGTACCCCCTCTGGCGCCTAAGGGCCCAATAGGTAGGTTCCATGGAAGGACACTGCCCATATACCCTTACTCTGTCGTATACCCCTCTTCCGGCACACGCAGCCCAAAGCCCCAACCCCAAAATGACAAAGTCTATGGAGGTCTCAGACCCCATACTATAACTTAATATCGAGAATGTCATCCAGAGTAAGTCCGGATTCAAGCTGGAGACTCAAGTCCCAAATATGCATGCCCAGACTCTATCCAGGTCTAAAATAGTAGTAAAACATCTCTGGTGCTCGGTCTGACCGAGTCCAATGATGTCTCAACTCAATAACAAAACTCAACTAGAACTACGGCCCTGCCGAGTCTAGTATTAGTGATAAAACTGGTGATAGAATTCATATTTTAACTCTCTTTTACCCCAAGAAGATCCACATGTTAAGTCAAAACCATTCCCAAGTCATTTCCATCAAAAACGGGTCCCCAGGGCTATGCAAAGTTTAGAAAATCAGTAATATTAGGCCCGAAGCCAAAATCTTAGCAAGATGTATTGTGAATCCTCTTTATATGCATGGAAATGACATGATCAACACAAATAGCTGCCCAGCAGCTCACAATCAACATATCGTCCTTGCACAGGCTCCAATCACTCTACAACACAGATAGCTAGCATAATATCATGATAACAATATCCGGGACTCACAAATACCCTCGAATAGCCCACCATCTATGGTCCAAAGTAATAACAAGGCCACGCAGGACCATAAGGTTGATAATAACAACTACGAAGAATACTACATACAACGGAGGAAAGAAACGAGGCAAATCATGGAAAAGAAGTCAAGGTCTGTGGTGCCAAGATAACAACCCAACCCAAGGATGTTAATTAATACAATTTTATTTGATATATGCGAAGCCTAGGGAGTTTAGACAGTAAACTACCTGTCGTCCGATGATAATCTGCTGGGACAACGATATCCAAGCCTGAATCTCTCCGAGAAGGTCCGAATGATAATCAAACTATTAAAAACATAAATAACACATCAAGATGAGTCTAACGATACCCATATCACTATAATATCCGGGCCAAAATTCGGGTCACCTACGGGCTCGCGGGCCTCGCAACTCGAAACCAAAGCCAAAAGAGTAACAAATGATCGCAAGGGTCATAAGAGTGAATTCCCCAAGAATTGAAGAACTTGGGCATTAAATCCAAGCTAAAATAGTCCACCAACACAAGACATCAAAGAGGGAACTTAGGAACCAAAAATAGGAAATTTGAGCAAGGGAAGCTTACCACAATGAGAGAACCACGCCAAGGGAATGAAATCGAGGAATCCACGGAGCATGCAACTTCAAGGGAACAGATTATTTAAGGAAACCAAGCTTTAGAATCCCAACAATGGAGGAGGACAATCAACTTGAGGAAGGAAGGGAACTTACCAATTTGAAACCGGAAAACGATCACAAAGAACTTACAATCTTCCTCCAATAAATTGTCAAGCAAAAGGTGACTGGAAAGAAGCTTGGGACAGGTTTTAATGGTGGAAACGAGTGTAAGAAGAGAAAAGAAGGTTTGGAACTTAGAGTGAGGGCCTTATATAGGCTGTCAGCGGTTACCTCAAATGCGTACAAACCACCGCAAATACGAAAGCCGCAAATGCAGTGGATAATTGCCAAAGCGGAAACCCACAACATGCAGGACCTTTATAAATACGGTGAGATGTCCGTAAATGCAGTGCCGCAAATGTGGAATCCCACAACAAATGTGGTGACTGCAAATGCGGTCAAATGTCCGTAATTGCTGACCCAACAGCTTTGGCAACTCAACCAAAAACCAGCAAAGTTGAAAGTGTTCGAATGGACCCTCGGGATTCATCCAGGGTCCCATGGATAAAAACAAACTATGCTACTCAACTAAAAATGGCATTCATGACTTAATGGAATTGATGAAAATTCCATCAAAGGTCGATAGCATGAAAAGTGGCCCCCAAGCCCAAGAATCAACTTTGGCCAAACTTTCCAAAACAGAACACCAAGGCCTAAAACGAGTTCAGAAGCCTCGGGACTGTATCAAAGGTCCCTCTTGCCCAAAGTCGACATTCCGGAGCTAACAGCGATGTGAGAATTTCCATCTGAGACCTTTTTCTCTGAATGTTGACCAAAGTCAAACTTTTAAGTTCAACTTGGCTAAAAGACAAAAACCAAGACAAAAAAAACCAAAAGCTCCCGGAACCCGACCAAGGGTCCATAAAGACCAAAACCATGCTCCGGAGCTAACGAAACTGTCAAAATTTGATTCCAAGTGCGTTTACCAAGAATGTTGGGTAAAGTCAATGATATTCTAAGTTTAGGCTCTAAAACAGGCAAACTGCCAAAATGACCAAACAAACAACCATGGCACCAAACCACCGGTCCTAGCAAGTCATAAATAACTTAGGGCCGCTACAGGAAAGCTCTAACAGTATAAAAAAAAGCATAAACACAAAGATGATCGGAAGGGTCATCCAACATCCACTACTAAAAAGACTTTCATCCTCCAAAGTCAAGAAGAGGGGAGTACCTGAAAGCTCAAAGAACTGCGGAGACTGAGCACGCATCTCACTTTCGGTCTCCCAAGTAGCCTCCTTGATCGGACGATGCCTCCACTAAACTTTCACAACCGGAATCTCCCTAGATCTCAATCTCCTGATATCTCTGGCCAGAATAGCTATCGACTTCTCAATAAAGGATAAACTTTCATCTAACTGGATCAAATCCGAATGCAACACATGAGACTCATCTAAAACATACTGGCGCGACATCCAGACATGAAAAATAGAATGCACAGCTGAAAAGCAGAGGGTGGAAAGCGGTTCTAAGCTAGACCTCGGTACCCAAATATCGCTGAATAACCCTCCAAAACTAAGATGTGAACTGAGTGTCTCGGTCTGAAATGATAGAAGCTGGGAAACCGTGCAACCGAACAACCTCACGAATATAAATTTGAGCTAACCTCTCAGCACCGTAGAAAGCCTGAACTGGCAAGAAGTGGGCAGACTTAGTCAGCCAATCCACAATCACCCAAATAGAATCAAAACCCCGAGAAGTACGAGGCAAACCAACCATGAAATCCATAGTAATCTCTTCCCACTTCCACTCAGGAATGGGAAGTTGCTGTATCAAACCACCAGGTCTCATATGCTTGAACTTAACATGCTGACAGTTCAAGCACTGAGACAGGAACTCCCCTACATTTCGTTTTATACCACTCCACTAGTAAAGCTATCTCAAATCTCTATACATCGTCGCCGTGCCAGGATGAATGGAATATTTAGAACAATGCACCTTACAAAGTATCAACTGAATCAAATCTCCAACCCTCAGAACACAAAGACAACTGTCAAACCTCAAAATACCATCAGAACCCAAAGTATCCCGGCTTGACTTACCATGAAACACCTGATCACAAAGGTCACACAAACTTTGATCCTCAAATTATCACCTCTGAATCTAATCAACTAGAGTAGAATGAACCTCAATACTGGCAAGAACTCTTCTAGGATTCTACAAGTCAAGCCTAACCAAAAAGTTAGCCAAGGACTGAATGTCCAAGGCCAATGGTCGCTCAGAAATTAAAAGTGAATCTAGGCTGCCCATACTCAGTGCCTTCTGACTCAAGACATCCGCTACCATATTTGCCTTGCTCGGATGGTAAAGAATGGTGAAATCATAGTCCTATAGTAGCTTAATCCATCTCCTCTGCCTCGAGTTCAGCTCTTGCTGACTCATAATGTACTGAAGACTATGATGATTGGTGAATATCTCACAATGAACTCCATATAAGTAGTGCCTCCAGATCTTGAGCGCGAAAACTACCGCCGCCAACTCCAAGTCATAAGTAGGGTAGGTGCGCTCATGCACCTTCAGCTGCCTTGATGCATATTCTATCACTCGACCCTGCTACATCAACATGCAACCAAGACCGACCCCTGAAGCATCATAATACACTGAGAAACTCTGACCCTCGACCAACAAGGTCAATACATGAGCTAAAGTCAACAAGGCCTTAAGCCTCTAGAAGCTATCCTCGCACTGATCTGACCACTAAAATGGAACATCCTTCCTAGTCAGCATAGGCAAAGGTGCTTCTATCGAAGAATATCCCTCAATAAACCGTCTGTAGTACCCGGCTAACCCAACAAAGTTGCGAACCACGGTAGGAGTAGTAGGTCTAGGCCAATCACGAACCACTGAAATCTTACCCGGATCGACCCTAATCCCTTCCTTAGACACCACATGCCCTAGGAATGCAACTGACTCAAGCAACCACTCACACTTTGAGAACTTCACATAAAGCCGATGATCTCTTAAAGTCTGAAGTATAGTCCTTAAGTGATGCTCATGCTCATCTCTACTCCTCGAGTATATCAGAATATCATCGATGAAGACTATCACGAATAAATCTAAGTATGGAATAAGCACCCTGTGCATCAAGTCCATGAAAGGTGCGGGGGCATTAGTCAACCCAAAAGACATCACCAGGAACTCTTAATGGCCATAACGTGTCCTGAATGTTGTCTTAGGGTTGTCCTCTTCCCTAATCCTCAATTGGTGGTAGCTTGACCTCAAATCAATCTTTGAAAACACGGCTGAACCCTGAAGCTGATCAAACAAGTCATCAATCCTTGACATCGGATACCTATTCTTCACTGTCATATTATTCATCTGCCGATAATTAATACACATCTGCATCGACCCATCCTTCTTCTTTACAAAGAGAACAGGAGCACCCCAAGGCAACACACTCGGTCTAATGAATCCCTTAGCTAACAAATCCTGGAGCTGTTCCTTAAGCTCTCTCAACTCAGCTGGAGCAATACGATAAGGAGGAATGGAAATGGACCTAGTGTCCGGCTCTAACTCAATGGCGAAATCAACATCTCTCTGAGGTGGAAGGCCCAAAAGGTTGGTAGGGAACACATCTAATAAGACTCTAACCATGGGAACAAACTCAGGAGATGAAGGGTAAGCACTAGCATCCCGTACATATGCTAGATAATATAAACACCCGCTAAAAATCAAATTCCTAGCTCAAAGACAAGAGATGATCCCAGATGGTGAGCGGTAGATAGAACCCTGCCACACAACCGCGGATACACCGGGCACAGCTATGGTAATGGTTTTAGCATAACAATCCAAAACCACACGGTAAGGGGATAACCAGTCCATGCTCAATATCACATTAAAATCTAATATGTCAAGGATCATCAAATCACCCCAAGTATCCAAATCACCTACAGATATCAAACAAGTGTTCACAATCTGATCCACTACTAAATAATCTCCTACTGGGGTCAAAACAAAAACATGCACAGATAACGGCTCACTAGTCTACCCCAAAAAAGGCAGAAAGTAGGCAGATACATATGAGCAAGTCAATCTAGGATCAAATAAAGCATAAATTTGTTGATGACATAAAGAAATCATACCTGTAATCACAATATCCGAGGCCTCTGCCTCCGGTCTCCCAGAGACCGTATAGAACTGACGATGACCTCCACCTTCCAAACCGCCATCCCTACCACCTGCTATGCCATATGGGGCACCACCCCTAGCCTGACCACCACTTTATTTAGTTGGTGGCTTAACCACTTATAAAGGCTCGGCTGGCTGAGCGACTGACTGACCGTACCCCGCTGAGGTAACCTCTAGTATAATGACCAACCACACCACAAGTAAAACAATCCCCTGATGACCTACTCTATTGGGATGAACTAGCAGAACCTATATGGACACCATGGATTGATGCCCTAGAATTTGTACCTCTCGACGGCTGACCACTGTGACCACGCTGACTGCTCTGATCTTGCTCAAACTGAAACCAAAAGCCTGTAGTGACGCCTGAACCGGTCAACTGGTATGACCCTGATGTTGTTGTGGCTGATAATCTCGGCCCCACTATCCTAAACCTCTACCACCATGTCTAGAATCGTTGTAGCCACCCTAATGTCGAGGCTTCTTATCTCTGGCCCTAGTTTCATGGCAATGCAAATCCTCTACAGTATGGGCATAGTCCGCAATAGCCTGGAATGATTGACCACTAGCAACCGATCTCTCTGAAAGCTCTCTAAACTCTCTCCGTAGTCCCCAAACAAATCTACGAATCATGTTAGACTCAGTAGGCATAATCATGGCCCCAAATGGAGCAAGCTAATGGAAACGGGTCTCATACTCTGAGATGGTCATAGAATCCTGAGTAAGTCTAGTGAACTCCTCCCTTTGATGCTCTATGTCTCTTTGTGGAAAGAACTTGGCCATAAAGGCCTCATAAAACTCAGACCAAGTCAAAGGAGGTGACGACGATGGTCTACAAGCAACTTGGGACCTCCACCGTAACTTTGCTGGGCATTCTTGTTGGTATGTAGTATAGCCAACCCCGTGAGTCTCCAACAACCCCAAATGGTGCAACATCTCCTCACAGGTAGTAATAAAGTCATGTGGATCCTGACCCGATGTACCATCAAATCTCGGTGGTGCCAATCTCAGAAATCTAGTTAAGGCCTTCTGCTCCCCATCTGTCATAGCTGGGCAAGGAGCAAGAGGCTGTACATCTGATGGAATCGGGATAACCTCGACACGGGGAGCCACAGTAGCAGGCTGCTCTCCTGAACTCTGAACACCCAGGGCTTCCCCCTGAGTAGATATCTGCGGTACCTCTGAAGGACGCTCCCCAATCATACCCAATAGCTATAATAGTAGACCACGAATATTGGAAGACTGAGCTAGGG
This sequence comes from Jaltomata sinuosa, assembly GCA_003996215.1. Taxonomy (NCBI): domain Eukaryota; kingdom Viridiplantae; phylum Streptophyta; class Magnoliopsida; order Solanales; family Solanaceae; genus Jaltomata; species Jaltomata sinuosa. Next base: position 43,837 of record QJPP01001272.1, read on the forward strand.
CTAAAGCTGGAAAAGAAGCTGATACTGGAGCTGGTGGCACCTAGCCCCCCTCCCCCCCGAGTCCACATGCCACTACTCAGGAGCAAACTCTGGCTCATACTCATGCTCAGGCTCTGTTTCAACTTTAGCATCTTTGGCTGGTGCCACTTTTCAGGGATGTCCTTGACCCCCACCTCTACGACCTCCCTGGCCCTTAGCTGGAGTCGAAGGCTTGCCTCCGCCCGACGCCGACGATCTCGTACGATCTATCTGCAGAAGAGTGAACCAAAATAAGTGAGATTTCCAGAAAGTTTTAAGGATACTAGGCACGAGATAGAAGCAAGAAAAGTCCATGTTTCCTAAGATGTCACTATAGCTTCACGAAGATTGAGTACGGACATCTCCGCCCCGATCCGCAAGACTCTACTAGACATTGGCTCCTATACCGATGACACTGGTGAACTTAGGGCTCTGATACAAAGCTATCACGATCTTATTTCTTGATCATGATGGCATCTACAACCCCCAGTAGGTGAACCAATCCATCTTGCCTAGAATGGTTAATAATGGGCTATGATCTAACAATCTAGCAGAAGAACGTTATAAATAAGCGGAAGCAAGGGAAATAAGCTGAAGAAAGTAGATACTGGAATATATATTTACAAATATGGAAGCTAAACCAAACCCAAAAACCTGGTATCATAGTATAGAGCCAGAACTACATCAGCAGAGTACAACGATCCAAAATAATATATACAGGTGTCTCTGAATGGTAATAGAGTACATACAACAAAAGATAAACTAAAACCTAAGCTCCGATCGACAAGAGCTCACCCTCACATGGAAATTCCATCAGCGTTGTTAGCTCTAGAATGTCAAATTTGGGCTAGAGGGATCTTTGGCTTGGATCCCGAGGCTTCCAAACTCATTTTGGTCTATTGGGTTCTATTTTAGTAAGTTGGTTTTTAGGCGTGGGGTCCACTTTTGGTTAAGATGATCTCTATTGGGAATTTCATCGATTTTATTAAGTCTAGAATGCCATTTTTGGTAGGGTAGCATGTCTGATTTATGTTCATGGGGTTCCAAATGATTCTCGAAGGTCCATCTAGTGACTTTTTAGCCTTAAAGTTCTGTTTGTTTTGGCTGTTAGTGGTGTGTCCGCATTTGCGACCCTTGGACGCTTTTGCGGATACCGCATTTGCGGTAAAAGGCCCATTTTTGTGGACACCACTTTTGTGAAGAACCTCCACTTTTATGGAGGCACGATTGAATAGTGACCTCCACTTTTGTGGAAGGTTTGTCGCTTTTGTGATGTCCGTGTTTGCGGAAAAACCTCCGCTTTTGCAAAGGTAGTTGAGTCCTTATAAATATTTCAACTTTGTTTTTTCCTCCATTTTAACTGAATCCTCTATTAATTTGAGCTTCCAAGAGCTGGTTTGGAGCATTATATTCACTCTCCTTTTTTCTGATAAGTCCACCTTATTCTCTACTCGCTTTTCCATCATTTGTTTCATGTTATATTTCGTTAAATGTTTTATGGTTCCTTGTCTAAATTCATTGATCAAAGTGGACTTCGAGGTTGTTTTGGTTCCCTAAATGAGTCTCGTTCATGCTCAACCTATGGGCATGGGTTCCTAAATCCATTGTGAACATAATTGTGAATTTTATTTTTCATTTTATTTTTGCGAGCCTCGAGGGTCATTTTTTGACTCTATTTTTGGACCAAATTTCCATATAGTAATATGGGTGTCATTCTTCTCATCTTGACACCTGGATTATATTCTTGATAGCGTGGCAGCATTATGAGGCTTTTCGGAAGGGAAAGGCACACTAGTGATGGTTCGTGTTTGCGGTTCAGCCTCGAGGTAGGTTACAGATTACTATTTTAAGACTTGGCTTAGTTAGATTTTATATGTTATGAGTTACATGAACGTTAGGCTAGGTTTAGGTTAGAATTAGGCTTAAATCTTTTTTTTTCTTATCTTCGCCATTTTTTGGGACTATAGAGTAGTATATCCTTGTTTATCCTTAGTATAGGAGCTTGTAGAATTAATGTGGCTAGCCTAGAATCCTTAGAGTAACTTAAGGGGGTTTTAGAGGTAGAGTAGGTTCTTTTATTTGTTTTTCTTATTTTATTTCCATTTTTGCCCTTTTATTCATGTATTGGTGTTTATGTGGGCCTGAGGCCATAACTGGACCAGATGGAGTGCCAGGTCAGTTATCTTGTTTGGAGGTGCTTTAACCTGATTGACTGATATTCTCTATACATGACATCATATCTCATTACTGCATTGCATGGCTATTGGTTTTGGAAAGGAAAGAAACAAGGGATTGTTTTGGTTCAGGTTCATGATTTTTATTTAACCACTGGTTTTCGAAAGAAAGGAAAGCACCACTGTTATGCCAATCCGAGGGACATTTCCGGACCTTTTATCTATTTTACATTCCTGTTGATGAGCCTGACACATGATTCTAGGCGGCTCGAGGAGCACATATCCGAGTTTTACTTTTATGCATATGTTGATGAGCTTGAGGTTCCTTTTGAGCGCTCAGGGTTCCAAATACTGACTTTTTTATTTTCTGCATTGGTCATACTCAACATCATATCATCTCATGATGCATTGCACTGTATTTTCTATATGTACTTGGAGTGTTTCTACCCATTTTATCATTATTATCTTCTCCATCAGCTTAGTTAGCTCTATTTTCATAAATAACTAGATTTAGATGGAGCCTTGTAGTTAGTTTACTTTCCTGTAGCTGATAATATATATTATCTTTCTGAGCTCGGTTGGCATATGATGCCTATTGGGTATCTATTATTTTGGTACTCATACTACCTTTTGCATTTTTTTCTGATACAACACCTAGTACGAGCCACCCTCGTTAATCCTTCTATCATTCGTGGCCAGCTGTTGTTTGATCCTGGTAAGCTCCTGGCACCTTGGAGACTTTTACTTCTTTCCATCTATCTTTTGGTCTATATTTTGTACTTTGAATAGACAGTACTTGTTGTACAACCACTCCATACTTTAGACGCTCTTGTACCAGTGACACCAGGTCTGGGGTTGGTTCTTGTGTATATATTATCTTTTTGGTCACTTTAGGGCCATTTTTGTGTAATTATTACAGTTGGTATGTATCTATACTGTGGCCTCTATTTCCTTATGTTTTATCTTCTGTTTTCCTTATTTATATTGTATCTTTATCTTTTGCATCTTTGGGTTGGCTTACCTACCGGGGGATAATTTAGGTGCTATCGTGGCCTAATTTTGGGTCCTGATAGAGTGGTATCAGAGCTCTAATTCACTAGTCTCATCAATATAAGATCAAAGTGTCTAGTAGAGTCTCATGGATCGGTCCAATGATGTCCGTATCATATTTGTGAATGGCTATAGGGCATTCTTAGGAAAGATTATATCTTGTTTGATTCCTTATCATGCGTCCTTGACCTTACCAACTTCTAAGTATCTTTTGTTTCACTCTTTCTCAGATGGTTCAGACGAGATCAACAGCAGGTGAGGAAGATACCCTTGCACCTATCATTAGAGCCCCACCTAGGAGATGTGGTAGAGGTCGACCCAGAGGTTGAGGTAGGGTACGAGTTGCGGCATCAGCTCAGGCCCAGACTAGGTTAGCATTTCCAGAGCCTAATATTGGGGTTGACAAGGTACCGTATGAGCCGAAGGGTGTGGGGCCAACCTAGTATCCAGCAGGTTTGTAGCTACTCCAGTTCTACAAGACACATTGGTTTGATTTCTTGGGTTCCTTAAGGGTATGTCACAGCCAGCAGTTTTTCCTGGTACTCCAATTGGTTCTCAGATCAAAGATGAGGCTCAGAATTCTACCCAGGTAGCGGCATAGGGTTCAAAAGTGCAGCCTGCTACTATAGATCCCTGATTAGAGGTGTTTCCAATTCCTACAGTCATTCCAACTAATCCTACTGGTCCAGCAATGTCTTCTGAGGAGTATAATATGCTTGGTAGGTTTCTGAGGTTGGGTCCCCCAATGTTTTTTGGGCTCTTAAGAAGGATGCACACGAGTTTCTAACTAGTTTCTAGGAGAGATTGCATAATCTTGGGTTGGTTGAGTTGCACGGAGCAGATTACACTGAGTTTTAGTTGGATGACCCAGCAAAATAATAATGGAGGTCGTATATAGCTTGAAGGCCAGTCGGGTTACCTCCACTTACTTGTGCTAGAGAAGTATATGCTGCACAACTTGAGAGAGCGGTTGATGTATTAGTTCTCCAGGTTGGAGCAGGCTCCATGTCTATTTCAGAAAATGAGGTTTGCTTCCACGAGTAGGCTAGGCATGCCACCATGATTTTGCCCACCGAGTACGAGAGAGTGCATCACTTCATTCAAGGTTTAACTTTATAGCTCCATTTGGCTATAGAGGGTGTGGTAGCTTCAGGTCAGTTCTTTCTAGAGGTAGTGGATCATGCCCACACTATTGACTGTGTACTTTGCAAGGCCCAAGGGGGCAGCGATAAGAGGCCCCACCATCAAGGCAGTTATAGAGGCTCACAGACACATGGTAGAGGCTACTTTGGTAGGGGTCAGCATCACATCATTTTTAGGAGAGCCAGCTTATTCAAGTGGCATTACAGATTGTTGAGGGTCAAAGTAGTCAGGGTTTAATTAAGCTTGTGCGAGGTGCTCATTCTAGGTCCACAGGATGTGGTAGTCATTCTGATTCAGTCGGGTCTTCACAACAGGGTATAGTTGGTCGGGGTTGTTATGAGTATGGCGAGTTAGGCCACTTTTCCAGAGAGTGTCCATCAGCGTAGCACCATAGGAAATATGATCAAAAATTTCGTGCCCCCAGGTATCTAGCACCACCAGCCAGAGGTGATGCACAGGATAGTAGGGGTGGTTTGTAGGGTACTCAATGTGGTCCTCAGTATGGTAGATCGGGTGATAATGATGGACGGAGCCATATGTATGCATTTCTAGGACGTCGAGAGGTTGAGGCTTCAGATGTTGTCATCACAAGTATGGTCTTTGTTTGTTATCAGTCAGCTTCTGCTTTGTTTGATCTGGGGTCTACATTCTCTTATGTGTCTGCTTATTATGCTACTCATCTGGAGTTTACTTGTGAGTTGTTGCATGTGCCTTCTCATGTACATACCTAAGTAGGAGATTCCTTAGTAGTGGATCATGTATATCAGGCTTTTGTGGTGACTATCTTGGGGTATGACACATGGGTATATTTGATTGTGCTAGATATGGTTTATTTTGATATGATTTTAGGCATGGATTGGTTATCTCCCTACCATGCGGTCTTGGATTGCTTTGCCAAGACCATTACTCTACAAATGCCTAGTATCCCTCCTATAGTGTAGAAGGGTGCCGATAGCCATATGCCAAAGGGAGTTATATCTTTCCTAAGCGCCCAGCGGTTGGTTGGTTAGAGGTTCTTAGCCTACCTTGCTTATGTCCGTGATACTAGTGCCACCACACTTTTACTTGAGTTAATTGCTATGGTTTGCAAGTATTCGGATGTGTTTCCTTCAATCTACTTGGTCTTTCTCTTGATTGGGATATTAACTTTGCCATTGATGTCGAGCCAGGCACTCAGCCCATTTCTATTCTTCCATATCATATAGCACCAGCCGAGTTAAGGAAGCTTTAGGATTAGCTCCAGGATCTATTGAGTAGAGGGATCAGGCCTAGTATGTCTCCGTGGGGTGCTTTGATACTGTTTATAAAGAAGAAGGAAGGGTCTATGCGTATGTGTATTGACTACAGGCAGTTGAATAAAGTGATAGTTAAGAACAGGTATTCAATATTGCTTATTGATGATCTATTTGACCATCTACAGGGTGCAGCGGTATTCTCTAATATAGATTTGAGGTCTCGGTATCACTAGTTGAAGATTAGGGTTGCAAACATTCCAAAGACTATATTTAGGACTTGATACAACTATTATGAGTTCATAGTCTTGTCTTTTGGGTTGACTAATGCCCCAGCAGCTTTTATGGAGTTGATGAACCGTGTATTCAGAGCCTACTTGGTTTACTTTGTGATCGTGTTTATTGACAACATTCTGGTATATTTGAGAAGTAGAGAGGATCATAAGCAGTATCTGAGAGTTGTCTTTCATACCTTGTAAGACTATCAATTATATGCCAAATTCACTAAGTTTGAGTTTTGGCTTGAGTCTGTGGCATTCTTGGGGTATGTGGTGTCCAAGGATGGTATTATGGTGGATTCAGTGAAGATTGTGGCAGTTCATGACTGGGCTAGGCCTACTTCTCCTACCGAGGTTCACACTTTCATCTGGTTGGCAGGTTCTATAGATGGTTTGTAGAGGGGTTTTCTTCTATAGCAGCTCTGTTAACTAGATTGACTCATAAGAACGTCCCTTTCCAGTGGTCAGATGAGTGTGAGGCAAGCTTTCTGAAGCTCGAGGCCTTATTGACTTCAGCTTTGATTCTTACTCTTCCAGTTAAGGGCCAAGGGTTTAAAGTGTATTGTGATACTATCAGTGTTGGTTTGGGCTATGGGTTGATGCAGAAGTGGTGAGTTATTGCCTATGCTTCTAGACAGCTGAGGCTTCACGAGAGAAACTACCTCACTCATGACTTGAAGTTAGCAGTGATAGTCTTTGCATTGGAGATTTGGAGGCATTATCTATATGGCGTGCATTGTAAGATCTTCACTCACCATCATAGTCTTCAATACATCTTCAGCCAAAATGATCTAAATTTAAGGCAATGCAGGTGGTTAGAGTTTTTGAAGGACTATGACATTTCCATTCTTTATCATTCAGGCAAAGCAAATGTGGTAGCAGATGCCTTGAATCAAAAGGCAGTGAGTATGGGTAGAATGGCATTGTTAGTAGTAGAGGAGCGACCTTTAGCTTTGGACATCCATACCTTGGATAATAGGTTGGTTAGACTTGATATTTCTGGGTTAGGTCATGTTCTTTCTTGTGTTGAGGCTAGATATTCCTTGTTAGAGCATATTCGGGCAAAATATTTTGATGATATAAGGTTAAGGATCATTCATGACAAGGTGTTGAATGGTGTGGCTAGGAAGCCGACCTTAGATTCGGATGGTTTTCTGAGGATTAAGGGTCTATTCATCTCGGGAAGCTAATATATATTATGACTTGAGGCAGCACTACTGGTGGTGTGGGATGAAGAGGGATATCTTAGATTTTGTGCTTAGGTACTAGAACTATCAGCAGGTGAAGTTTGAGCATCAGAGGCCTGGTAGTTTGACTTAGAGGCTACCCATTCTGGATTATAAATAGGAGCAGATAGCTATGGACTTCATAGTCGGTTTTCCATGTACTTTGTGGAGATTTGATGTTATTTGAGTCATCGTTGATAGGTTGAAAAATTCTGCTCACTTTATGCTAGTTCAGACTTCCTACAGTTCTGAGAGGTTGGCTCAGATCTACATCCATGACATTGTCCATTTGCATAGGGTGCTAGTTTCTATCATTTTTGATCGTGGTACTCAATTTACTTCGTGCTTCTAGAGGTCTATTCAGAGAGAGTTGGGTACTAGAGTTAAGCTTAGCACTATGTTTCATCCGCAGACTGATGGTCAATCAAAGTGTACAATTCAAGTACTGGAGGATATGTTGCGAGGCTGTGTTATTGATTTGGGGATAAGTAGGACCAGTTCTTAGCCTTGGCAGAGTTTTCATATAATAATAGTTACCATTACAGTATTCAGATTGCTCCATTTGAGGCTTTGTATGGTAGGTGGTGCAGATCCTCGGTGGATTGGTTTGATGCTTTTGAGGTTAGACCGTGGTGTACTGATTTGCTTCGTGATTTGATGGATAGGGTTTGGGTCATTCAGGAGAGACTTTGCACTGCCCAGAGTAGGCAGAAGAGCTATGCTGACCGGGGAGTTTGAGACTTGGTGTTTATGGTTGGTAACCGTGTATTCCTTCGGGTGTTGCCCATTAAGGGCGTGATAAGGTTTGGGAGAATGGGTAATCTAAGTCCTAGGTTCATTAGACCATTTGAGATCCTTTATCGCATTGGGGAAGTTGCTTATGAGTTGGCCTTGCCTCCTGCTATTTCTAGTGTCCATCTAGTTTTTCATGTTTTTATGCTTTGGCAGTATGTTTCGGATAAGTCTCACATGCTTCAGTGGGATTCTGTTCAGTTAGATGAGCCTCTAGCTTTTGAGGAGGATCCTATTGCTATTTTGAACAGGCAGGTTAGGAAGATGAGGTCTAAGGAGATTCCATTAGTTAAGGTTCAGTGGCAGCATCATCTTGTCGGGGAGGCTACTTGGAAGATCAAGACTGACATGCGGACCCGCTATTCTCACCTTTTTGAGCCTTCAGGTATCTATCTTTCTTTAACTTTCGAGGACTAAAGTTCTTTTAGTAGTAGATGTTGTAATGACCCTCTAGGTTATTTTTTTGATTTTATGCTTTTTCTGCACTTTGAGATTTCCCATAGTGGCTACATGTCATTTGTGACTTGCTAGAACTGACAGTTTGATTCCCGAGCCATTCATTTGTGTTTTAAGCTCATTTCCTTATTTTGCAACTCTTATAGATGGTAGAGTTGACTTTGGTCAACATTCAGAGAAGATGATCTCAAATGGAAATTTCATCAGCGCCATTAGCTGTGAAATGTCGACTTTGGGCTAGAGGGACCCTCGGTTTGGGTCCCAAGGCTTTCAGACTCATTTTGGGCTAATGGGTTCCATTTTGGTAAAAGTTGGTTTTTGGGCGTGGGGCCCACTTTTGGTTAAGATGATCTCCTTGCGAATTTTGTCGATTTTGTTGAGTCGAGAATGCCATTTTTGGTAGGGTAGCATGTATGATTTGTGTTCACGGGGTTCCAAATGAATCCCAAGGGTCCATCCGGTGACTTTTTAGCCTTAAAGTTTTGTTGGTTTTTTTGTTGTTGGTCTGTCTGCATTTGCGACCCTTGGCCGGTTTGCAGATACCATGGTTCCTGCTTCCTACCCATAGTTAGCATGTATCTCCCCCGTTCATACTTTGGAAGCAGGTTATGGATCTGTTCAAGTTGGTCGATAAATCCCTCCTTTCTTTCCCCTGCCTCCAGACACCTTAGAATAGATTTGATTGGAAGGAGGTTGAGGAACGAACAGAGCGGAAATCATCGAGGTATTTGTGTAAATAGATATAATCCATGAAATCGCAGAAACTATCACCTCCGATAGGGACTTGGATGAGGCCCGCCGACCTTCTCCACCTGCTCTATAGATGGAACCTTCGTAGACACTTTTGATAATCATTTTGGTCTTTTTGCTGGGCACACCACATTCGAAAGAGATCCCTCAGACTCCAGTCTTACCCCGTCTTCTTAGGATTAAGGTAGTTGCCCATCATACGGCTCACCAACTTCACTTGCCTCTATGGGAGGCTCGCTCTGGGCAGGTTCGGATCACTTATTCGCTGTCTAGGAAGGGAAAGGAAAGACAGAAAACCTGCTCTTACGCGCTTGCCATTCGTGTCGTGCTTTCGGTCCGGAGTTGCGGCGCTACTTCCCATTCTCGTTCTTGACTTTCAGCTCCATTCGAGTGAAGAAGAAGACTCCCGACCAGGGATGGACGTAAACTCGTAAGCTACCGAAGGTAGGGATAATCGTCCAGGTCTTGGTAAGGAGAAATGAGGCCACCCTAGCCCATTGAGTGCTCTACCTCGGGCCATCGACATCATACGCTCTACTGAAATAGATTTCATGGAAAACCAGCTATATCCGATCTTGGTTGGCCTTTCACCCCTAGCCACAAGTCATCCCCGTATTTTGCCACATACGTGGGTTCGGTCCTCCAAGGCCTGTTAGAGCTCTCTTCAACCTACTCATGGCTAGATCGATCGGTTTCGGGTCAAATAGGAAGAACTAGAAGATTCCACCTCTGGAAAGCGCCTACACCTAATGGCTTAAGCCGCTGTTCCCATTTCCTCGCTGACCCATCATGCAACGGATTAGTGGAATGAGGGATCAAGAGACGGATAGGGAGGGAATGGCCTATCAATCATTAGTTGACCTTCCCTTGAACCAGTCACGGAGCTCTCAACTGAGTTGTTTAGGTTCTGGAATTCCATCTCTAGTTGGTTCGATTCGGAAAGCAGTTCGTTCAGGATGTTAAACTTCGTATTCAATCGGGAAACCTTTAACATATTCTTCTTTTTTTCTCTCTATTTGTGACCATTCCCACTTCAAAGTCAAAGATTAGGAAGATTCTCCTGATTTTTGATGTTATGGCCTCCTACAAAACTCGAAACGAATTAGCTTAGCTCTCGAAACTACCGGCCAGAGAGAGATCAGAAGCAAAACTCGACAAGGAGAAGGCCCAGGTGCTACACTAAACTAGGCGTTACCTGGTCTTCCGTTGCTTGAGGAAGTATGTGAGAGGATCGATGTTGAGCAGAAGTGGGGTTAAAGCAGCCAACAATACCGCATTTGCGGCAAAAGGCCCACTTTTGCAAAGAACCTCCACTTTTATGGAGACATAGGCGAATAGTGACCTCGACTTTTGCAGAGGGTTTGTCTCTTTTGCAACGTCCATTTTTGCGGAAAAATCTCCTCTTTTGTGAAGGAAGCTGAGTCCTTATAAATATTCCAACTTCGTTTTCTCCTCTATTTTAACCGAATCCTCCATTAGTTTAAGCTTCTAAGATATGGTTTAGAGCATTGTATTTACTATCCTTTATTCTGGTAAGTCCACCTATTCCCTACTCCTTTTTCTGTCACTTGTTTCATGTTATATTCCGTTAAATTTCTGACGGTTTCTTGTTTAAATTCCTTGATCAAAGTTGAATTTTGGGCTATTTTGGGCCCTGAAATGAGTCCTATTTGCGCTCGACTTTTGGGCATGAGTTCCTAAACTCGTTGCAAACATAATTGTGAATTATTTTTTCTGTTTCATTGTGCGGGCCCCGAGGGTTATTTTTCGACCCAATTTCTGGCCCAATTTTATGTATTGTAATTTGGGTGTCATTCTTCTCGTCTTGATACCTGGATTATTTTCTTGATAGCATGGCAGCATTCTAAGTCTATTCAGAAGGGGAAGGCACACGAGTGACAGTTTGTGTTTGCAGTTCGGCCTCGAGGTAGGTTACGATTTACTATTTTAAGACTTGACTTAGTTAGATTTTATATGTAATGAGTTACATGAACTTTAGGCTAGGATTAGGTTATAATTAGGCTTAAATCTCGTTTCTGCTTATCTTGGCCATTTTTGAGACTGTAGAGTAGTATATCCTTGTTTATCCTTAGTATAGGAGCTTGTAGAATTACTGTGGCTAGCCTAGAATCCTTAGAGTAACTTAAGGGGGATTTAGAGGCAGAGTAGGTGCTTTTATTTATTTTTCTTGTTTTATTTCTGTTTTTGCCCTTTTATTCATGTATTGGTGTATATTTGGGCCCAAGGCCATTGCGTGGATCGGATGGAGTGACAGGTCAGTTATCTTATTTGGAGGGTGCTTTTCCCTGATTGACTGATATTCTCTGTACATGACATCATATCTCATTACTATATTGCATGGCTATTGATTTTAGAAATGAAAGAAACATGGGATTTTTAATTTAGATTCGGGATTTTTATTTAACCACTGGTTTTTGAAAAAAAGGGAAGTACCACTATTATGCTGGTCTGAGGGACATTTTCGGACCTTTTATCTATTTTACTTTCTTGTTGATGAGCCCGAGGCATGATTTCGGGCAGCCCGAGCAGCACATATCAAGGTTTTACTTTTATGCATATGTTGATGAGCTCGAGGTTCCTTCCTAGTGCATGGGGTGCCTGATACCGAGTTTTTACTTTTTTCATTGGTCATACTCAGCATCATATAATCTCACGATGTATTGCACTGCATTATCTATGTGTACTTGGAATGTTTCTACCTGTTTTATCATTATTATCTTCTCCATCGACTTAGTTAGCTCTGTTTTCGTAGATAACTAGATTTAGGTAGATCCCTATAGTTAGTTTACTTTCCTGTAGCTGATAATATATATTACCTTTCTGAGCTCGGTCTGCGTATGGTGCCTATTAGGTACCCATTCTTTTGGTACTCTTACTACACTCTGTATCTTTTTCTGATCCAGCACCTAGTACGAGCCACCCTCGTTGATCCTCCTGTCATTCTCGTCCAGCTGATGTTCGGATTGTGGTGAGCTCCTAGCACCTTGAAGACTTTTACTGCTTTCTATCTATCTTTTTGTCTATATTTTGTATTTTGGATAGACAGTACTTGTCATACAGCCACTCCATACTTTAGACGCTCTTGTACCAGTGACACCAGGTCCAGGGTTGGTTCTTATGTATATATATTGTCTTTTTGGTCACTTTTGGGTCATTTTTGTGTATTTATTATAGTTGGTATGTATCTATACTGTGGCCCCTATTTCCTTATGTTTTATCTTTTGTTTCCCTTATTTATATTGTATCTTTATCTTCCACATCTTTGGGTTGACTTGCTTACCGGGGTGTTATATAGGTGTCACGCGGCCCAATTTTGGGTCGTGACAGTGTTTTGGATGTGAATCATGTTCATAAGAAACTCTATCATCAAGTTAAGTTGAAAGCACCCCAACCGATTACGTTCTCATGTAAGACTCAACTAGGATCAACTTCAAACGATCATTACTCCTAGAGTTAGTCGACCCTCCCCCTTATTCCCTCGATCAACTTCAGAAAAGAAAAAAAGTAAAGACCGATCTTCTCTCCGCCTCAAGCCTAGGGCATCTTCTCCAAAGCTTCTAAACCTCCAAGATAGTTCAAGGTTTTTGACACCAGGCATGTGGGACTTCAATGAGGGTTTCTTTTAACCCTCATACTCAAAATTTTGGATTTCAGTATGATTTTTATAAGTTATGATTCTAGGGTTCATACCTAAACATGTGTTTTTCTACGAATTCGAATTCTTAATGACACTACATGATATGATATTTATTTGAACAATTTTTGTATGACTTCCTGCAAACAAGTTTCTAACCCCTAGATTTTTGGAGAAAAAGAACGTAGCATGACTTTATAGAATTTTCTCATGATTTAGCTTCTCTTTGGAATTTATTCAGATTGTCAGCATTCAGTTTAAATAGAATATAGTCAGTTTTTAGCATATAGACTCTTAGAAATCATTTCAGTAATAGTAAGTTCTGACCCAATTATCAGAATGCCAATTTTAAATGAGCTATCAGTATATTCAGATGGGAGTAGTACTTAGCATTGAGTTGGACTAGGGTTCCAATTTCACCTAAAGTCCCAGAACTACATGCCACATAGGTCTATTTACCACCACCCCCCATGTTGAGCTCAATTTTAGTGATCACGCCATCATGCATATATATCCTAGCAAGGTATATTGTGTCCTTTCGATGAGGCATATATACTGGACTCTATGTTTAGCTCACATGATTTATGTCGGTTAAAAAACTCTCCCACAGACATAGAATTAGTAGATTGTACATGACCCCCAGTTCAGCTCAGTTGCATCTTATCATGATTTTTACTTCAACACATTAATCATTTTCATTTTATGATTGTCTCATTGTATTACAGTTCAGTTTTTGAACTTAGCTTGCAATTCGCTTGCAATTCAGTATAGCTTATCAGTGTTTCAAGTTTATCCTATTTTTTATAGTTTACACATCTCACATGTGATAAGTCAATAATCTACCAACTTATTAAGCCTTTACTCATGAATTATTGCCATGTTTTGATAAGATTTAGAAGTTCTTATGACCTTTATTGACATGAATGCAGGTACTCTTGTCCTAGAGAAGAAAATAAGGAAATGGACCCAAAAGAGCTCAAAAGGAGTTAAAGTGTGAAGTTGATCGGAAGAGACGAAGATTCTATCTTGAGGTGTGGACCTCATGCGACACGCACAACATGAGGACCAGACCTCACCTTCCTCCGCATAAAGCTCAAAAGAGAAGAAAAGGATCTGTTAAGGGGTGCGGCCGCCGTGTGACACACACTAAGCCTGGTGCGAACCGCACCGCGCTTCGCATGACAACTAGAAATCGGCCAAGTCACTGCTTCACTTATGTGGGGTTGTGCAACGCGCACAATATGATGTGTGAAATGCACGTTGTGCCACAAAATTCCTAACGGGCATTTTTGTCCATTTTGATATGACGATTTTGGAACATTCTAAAACCCAATTTAGGCATAATTTTCAATAGTTTTGGATAGTTTTCAGGTTTTGAAGAAAGTTTCTCTCCCAAGGCAAGAAAGATGGTTTCAATCCATTCTCTCAATCTTCAACCTTGGACTTGTAAATTTGAGCTTGGATATTGGATTCTTGCTACAATTAATTAAAAGGAATTTGAATTTCTCTATGGAGTAACTTCTTCTTAACCAAGTCAGAGTAGTATCTTCTCTGACACTGAGGAGACATGAACCGAACTTGATCAAACTCTTCTTCAATGGGTAATTCGTCTTCCAAGAGTGCATCATTTAGGTTGGCCACCATTTTAGCTTTATAACCTAGAAGAGTCACACAAGCATGAACAATTGATATTATCAACTAAATACCATGCCTTATGATCTATTAAAGCCAAAGAAATGAGTTGGATACCAATTGGAAAGCTCTAGGGGTGTATACTATTTTTGGTTCACCAGAGATTTTGGTCTCAGTTACCGCAATTGCAGTCTGTGTCCGCAAATGTGGATGTTCGCAAATGCGAAGGACCGCCACAATTGTGGCTTTTGACAGTAGTTCTGGTTCCACAAATGAGGTCAAAGTCCGCAAATGCGATGGTCCGCAAATGCGAGACTTTGCCGCAATTGCGGTCCCGTCATCTCTATGTTCCGCATTGTGGAAAACCACTTCTAACACCCCCAAAAATAGATTACCAACTTGATTTTTACAAGAAAACTCATAAAATACTCCATACAAACATCACCAATCATAAAAAGTTTGCAAATTTAGCCAAGAATTTCATTCGGGCAATTCGTCGAATACTTTAAGAACACAAATGGGTGGTAATCTATGGAGCATGATATGGGTGCCTAGCCAACACCACATTTATATTCCAAACAATACTCACTCTCAAAACTATTCCTCACCCAACAAATGACACTCAAATCACAGATTCGAGTTCAATAAGTTCATTCATTATGAGCCCTATAAATTGAAAGAGCCTAGGAAGCAATGGAAAGATCTTACATGATTCGAAGAGAAAAGGGAGTTTCTTGCCATACCTGTATTCTTATAGAGATGAGTAGATCTTGGTGTTGCCCTTGTTAGTGAAGGGAAGAGAGGAGAGAAACGGACCTTTTATCTTTGAGAAAATGAACCAACCTTTGTGCCTTTTAAGTTTTAAACTTTTGCAACTTCTCGAATACCCGCAATTGCGGTTCTGGTGCCGCATTTGCAACCTTCTCTGCTTTTGTGGACAAAATGTCTGCAAATGCGGCCACCGCTTTTTTGATCGATTACCGCAATTGTCGTAGTTCTGCCTTTGCAGTAATTTCTTCCGCAATTGCAGCATCTGCAGTAAGGTTCCATTGAGTCATTGTGCGATGGCATATGCGACGGGTACACTATGGGGTGTGAAATTCACCACCATTGCACACTCTATCATTCTTGCTCATCTTACTGGTTTCTTGTGCAATGGCATGTGCGACGAGCACTTTTCCAGGTGCAAAACACACCATTTACAGGTGTACTTTTGGTGGTTCTTAACACTTGGTTCCTCTTCTCATTCCCTTGGGCACCTAAAAACAAACCAAAAAGAAACAAAAAGTGAAATAAAGCATGAAAGCGATGGGTTGCCTCCCATCAAGCGCACAATTTAATGTCGCGGCGCGACGCAAGCTACCTCACCCTTTGGATCTCCAGTTGGAGGATTTGAAACTTTGACCCAAATATGAATCAAATCTCTGGTGGCACTCTCGGGGTGAAGGTTTTAGCATGAGAAAGTCATTCTGTTGATTTGGCATTTCGCACTTTTTAGCCTTCAAGTGAGGAAGGACGCTTTGACTTTGTTCCACGACAAACTCAAAACCGGATAGACCTTCATCCACCCTCCTTCCAAGGTCTTCCAAAAGCTTGATTACTTTGACTCTCTTCTATCGAATCAAACTTAAGGTCGAACAAAGGTTGAAGTGGGATTTGGGCGTCTCCACCTTCAAGCTTGCCTCGTTCATAACCTCCTCACTTTCAAATGAACTAGAGTCTTTCACGATGAACTGTTGCAACTCTAGTATCATTCATTTGTTTTCGGCATCGTGATCCTTGTATGGATTAGTTGGTTGCCATAACACCTCCAATCTACGAGCCTCCCTTGTGTCTTCCTCTTCGATAAGGAACAACTCAAAACTACTACCCACAATTATGCACGTGTCATCACAAGCATTTAAATCAATGTCCAAATTTTGGATAGCAATTTGAAGCATCCTCTACTTTTGCCTTCTCTTAGCATGCCTTTTCAACAACACCTCGAACATTGGTAGCATTCTCTTGCGTTGTTCTCCATAGGCTTCAAGTTGGTGAGCTTGTTCCAACACCCATTTTAGGCTCACCACCTCTCCTAACCTAAATTTTTCCTCTTGTTGGGGTTCAACCACCACCGGTACAAATTCACTCTCGGGGGATGCCATATTTTTCAAATCTTCATCATCATCCCCGAAGTGAATTTGATGGAGTTCAATGTTCGAAATTTGTTCATTTTCTTGGCTCGGAGGGTTTTCTTCATCAATGTGATTAGAAGGAGTAGACAATTCCACAATGTGTTGTGAACTCTCCTCCTCTTCTTTAGCTCTTGCATCCATGAAGTCTTGCTTTATGGATTCCATCTCCTCCTCTATGTTATCTTGCTTGGCAAAGAGAGTATGAACCATGGCATAAAGGCCTTCGGGGTAGCTTGCTCATTCATGGTTCCTATTATGATCACAAGCACCACTAGCAACATCATTAGCATGACAGGGGGGAGGAGGATAGTCATTAGGGAAATTGCTCCAATGTCCATCACGACCACCACACAAATAGCAATTTCGCCCGTCATAGGAACATGAAGGAGAATACCTTCCTCTCCTAGGGCCAATCTTACATTTCCTCTGAAGGTGGGGTCCACCATAATAACAACAAGGATCAATATTACAAGGTTTGCAACCACCAACACCTCTATCATTTCGAGATGCCATGAAATCACACAACCAAATAAAACTATACAAAAGAAAAACAACTATTCACAAAAATTGAACTAGAGTAAGTAAACTCAAATTCTAAACTAACTCATTACGCCAAATTGTTCCCCGGCAAAGGCGCCATTTTTTATAAACGCTCAAATCATGGCTCTCCAATTAAGGAGGTCACGACAATCGCATAGTCAAAACAAAATTTATAATTCCCAGCGGGTGTTGGGGTTGAACCCAAGAGAACAATGAGGTCACGAATCAAGCTAGTAAAGAATGAAAGCAACTTATTGAAGTTCAATTAACAAAAAGGGAAAAGATATCTAAAAGGGGGGGTTTTAGACTACAACTAAAAGATAAAGAAAACAAATAAAAGATAGGTGATTAATGGCTTTCACCTTGCTTTTGCCAAGAAAGGAAAACAAGGGATATATGGGCTTGGGAATTTGAATTCACAAGACTTGCACCCGATTGACACTTAGGTAGTCTTAGTCATAGGTACACTTGACTGTCTCTCGACCAATCAAGCGATCTCTCGCATGTTCTTTCGACCCTCACGAGTAGGCAATAACCAACCAATTAACTTGGGGAGGTCGTTCTATTTCTAGCTCAGACCCTTAAATGGGAGATTCCGCGATTGGAGCTATCTCTAGCCTCCAATCTAGATGGATTCCTAAGTTCCCACTATTGAATCTTCCCAAATTTGAGAATTTCTCTCTCGAGCAAAAACCCAAATCCGAATGTTTACAACCATTGACTCTAAATTCAAGTATGGATGAATCAATAGACCCAAATAATTAAACAAGAAACAAATCTATATACAAATTCAATAACCCAACAAGTATTATCTCTAATACAAACTCAAAATCTCAAATTAACGATACACCAATAATATAACAATTAAGAGAAAGAGTTGAAGAATGGAATCTAAAGATTTACAATAAAGAGCATCCAAATCTTCACTCCTATGGTGTTGGTTGATGAACCTTGCTCCCAAGCTTGTCAAAAATTCCAAAGATTAGCCAAAGATGTGTTTCAAGATGGCTTGGAAGTGTTTTTATGTGAATTGGGGTTTCCAAAATAGTGAAAAGACTGTTTTGTCCTTGGCTAACCACGACATCCGTATTTATGGTCAATGGGCTGCATTTGCGGTAACTTGACTGAATGAAGACTTCCGTAATTGCGGTCCTTTGGCCGCATTTGCGGTGGCTGGCTAGTCAGTTGACCCTCTGTATTTGTGGTTATTTGGTTGCATTTTCAGTAGCTGACTGGTCCATTGACTTCTATATTTGCAGTCCTTTAACTGCATTTGCGGTATCTGAGGTTCCTTTCTCCCTCAGCTCACTTTTAGCTTATTTTGTCCCAATTGGTTCAAAATCTCTACATGATTAAGAATCACCTGAAATATATCAAAACAAGCTATAAGTGGTCTCATATCACCATTAGTGGACGCAAAAGCCTAACAAAAGAGATGTGAATAAGTGGTAATTTCACCACTTATCAACGCCTAGTTCCTATGTTCTATGAAAATATATGTATTATTAAATTGAACTAAAGTCATGCAAATTTTCCAATTTATGAAGTATTATGCAAGACAACACACCTGATGTTCCATCAATGCTTATGAATAGATTTCTAAACCATAATTCATGAGTAGTATGATGATCCGGGGTATGAACACGTTATGAACAAGTTTGGCATCAAATATGTCACATGTAAATAAGCTCATGTTATATGTTTTAGGAGTAGTATTTAGCACTGAGAGACGAGGGTTCAGATAACCCAAGTCCAAAACTACGTTGCCACAAAAGGTTGCCCTCCGTGGCTTATGACAGGATCCTGGTATGACATTGTTCTAACCTTGGCCGGTTAGGAAAACTTTTTTCAGTATGGGTGCATGACAGTAGACTTCATGTAGCTCAGCATGGTTTATGTCAGTTAAGAGAAACTCCCACATGTTTATTTTCAAGCTACGAAGTTATATGATTCTATACTTTGAAACTTAAGATTTATTTCATGTTTCATGCCTTATCCTTTGATATTTATTCATACCTCTTCCTTATGTAACAAGTTCATTCTTAAGCATGTTTTAAATTGTTTTCATTATAATTCATGCACTGCTCACATACTCAGTACATCCTATATTACTGACGCATATCTTGTGTTGCATCTTTTGATGATGCAGATTCAGGTGTTCCATCTCAGACTCGTGGCTAGAGCTTCTAAGCCACTCTCTGAGTTGTTGGTGAGTCCTCTTAGGTCGAGGACTAGTATGTTCTTAGTCTGTGTTGGTTACTTATTTCCGTACTTCGAGTTAGCTAGGGTCTTATCCTAGCAACTCTTTATGTCATGAGCAGAGGCTTTTCAGACATAGATAGTTTTTGAGTCTCTTTCTGGATTTTGTATTCCTATTTGACTTGACTATCCTGTTATGTGATTCCAGATTGATCTATTATGCTTACCCTTATCTTTTATTATGCTTGAGAATGTTGTGACCAAGGGTTAGCTTGGGGCACTTGTGGTCCCAAGTCCTGTGTTACGTCTAAAGGGTAACCTTGGGGCGTGACAAATTTGGTATCAGAGCCTCAAGTTCAAGAGTACTAGGATGTCTGAAAGTCGCATTTAGTAGAGTATCTTTCATGCATGTGAAGCGTGCCACACATATGAGAGAGGAGCTATTAGATGTCTTAGAAAACTTCACTTCTTTCATGATCACGTCAGAGGTTAACTCTAATGTTCCTCTAATCCTTACTTTGTACATTTCAGATTATGCCTTGACATGCTATGCCTAACCAAGCCGCTTGAAATGTCGCTTCTCCAATTCCGACCCCCGAGGTCACTAATGAAGAGTTCAGGAATGCCATCCATTTGATAGACCAGACCTTGGACGATCAAGATAATCAGTAGGCTACTGCCCCCGTTCATCCTCAAGGTGGGGTAGCTGCCCAAGTTCATGACTTTATCCGTATGAACCCTCCTGTGTTATGGGGTTTGAATGTGAGTGAGGACCCGCTTAACTTTATTGATGAAATGAAGAAGATCTTCGATGTTATGCAAGTGGTTGGTGTTGATTGTGTAGAGCTCGCATCATATCAACTCAAAGATGTAGCTCATATTTGGTTCTCTCAATGGAAGGAGGCTAGAGTGAGGGACGCAGTCCCGATGACTTGGGAGTGTTTTGAAAGGGCCTTCTTGGATAGGTTCTTTCCCCGAGAATTGAGGCAAGCAAAAGTGGAGGAGTTTGTGAACTTGATATAGGGGTCAATATTAGTCCAAGAGTATAATTTGAAGTTCACTCTGTTGTCTAGGTATGCCCCCTCCATGGTAGCGGACCCGCATGATCAGATAAGAAAGTTTATCTACGGGGTTTTTGATATGGTGAAGAAAAAGTGTAGATATGCCTTGCTGTTGAATGATATGAACATTTCTCGACTCATGACTCATGCCCTTCATATTGAGGGTGAAACGCTTAGGGAAATGGCGAGGGAGAACAAGAGAGTTAGATCCGAGGGATCAGGTTTTGTCTATCATAGGTCTGGAGGCAGACATCGCTCCTCTTTCCAAAAGAAGTCATCAAGGCCCGTTCATTCTTTTGCTAGTGCTCCTACTCAAGCTCAGAAGCCTCGTTATGATCAGACGGGTAGGGGATATAGCTCATATTCGCAGTCTCAGGGGAGTGTTGCTAAGGGATCTTCCCTCCCTATTTGCAGTAAGTGTGGGAAGAATCAGCTAGGAGAGTGTCATTTGGGATCAGGTGCATGCTTTGTATGAGGTTAGGTTGGACACATGATTCAAGCTTGCCTTTCAGATAAGAAGGGGAAGGGAGGTGGTAGGACTCAGTCTACCCTAGCAGCTTCAGGAGGTCGACCAGCCCAGCAGGGCACATCTTCTAGTTCTGGGGGTCAGCGCCAGAACCGCCTTTATGTTATGTCCTCTCGTCAAGATCAGGAGAGTTCCCCAGATATTGTTACTGGTATGTTGAAAGTCTTCTCTTTCGATGTGTATGTTTTATTGGACCTCGGTGCCTCTTTATCTTTTGTGACTCCTTATGTGGCATGCAAGTTTGAAGTTTGTCCTGAATTACTTTTAGAACCCTTTTGTGTCTCTACTCCTGTTGGTGAGTCAGTCCTATCTGAAATATTCTACCAAAATTGTCCTATCTCAGTCCTTTATAGAGTCACTTCAGCGAATTTAGTAGAGTTGGAGATGACTAATTTTGATGTTATTCTTGGTATAGACTAGTTGTATGCATGTTTGCCTCTATTGATTGTCGTACTCAGGTTGTCAGTTTCAAGTTTTCTAATGAACCCGTCTTAGAATGGCAAGGAAGTCCCCCATCCTCAAAAGGTCATTTCATATCTTATCATAAGTCTAGGAAGATGATTTCTAAGGGTTATGTCTATCATATTGTTCGAGTCATAGACACGGAGTCCAGAACCCCATCCCGTTAGTCTGCTCCCGTTGTAAATAAATTTCCTGAATTATTTCCCGAAGATTTTCCCGGAGTCCTTCCCGAGTGGGAAATTGACTTTGGGATAGATCTTCTTCCAGATATGAATCCTATCTCTATTCATCCCTATACAATGGCTCCAACGGAACTTAAGGAATTAAAGGATCAGTTGAAGGATCTTCTTGATAAGGGTTTCATTAGACCTAGTATATCTCCTTGGGGTGCTCCTGTATTGTTTGTTTGGAAGAAAGATGGTTCTCTTAGAATGTGTATTGATTACTGACAGTTGAACAAGGTCAATCAAAAATATGTATCCCATTCCTAGGATTGATGACTTGTTCAATCATCTTTAGGGTGCTAGTTGTTTCTCTAAGATTGATCTTAGATATGGTTATCATCAGCTTCGGGTTCGAAAGTGTGATATTTCGAAGACAGCCTTCAGGACTCGGTATGGTCATTATGAGATTGTTGTTATGTCTTTTGGTCTAACCAATGCTCCTGCAGCTTTTATGGATTTGATAAACCGTGTGTTCAAGCAGTATCTGGACTTATTTGTGATTGTGTTCATTGATGATATCCTCATCTATTCTCGGATTGAGGAGGAACATGCGGGCCATTTGAGAGTTGTATTGCTGACTCTCAAGGATCATCAGTTGTTTGCTAAGTTTAGCAAGTGTGAGTTCTGGATGCAGTCGGTGGCTTTTCTAGGTTATATTATGACAGGAGATGGTATTCGTGTGGACTCGCAAAAGATTGAAGCAGTGAAGAACTAGCCTAGACCTACTTCCTCGTCGGATATTAGGAGCTTCTTAGGTTTGGCTGGTTATTATAGGAGGTTTGTGGAGGGGTTCTCTTCCATTGCTTCACCTTTGACTCGATTGACTCAGAAAAAGGTAAAATTCTAGTGGTCTGATTCGTGTGAGAAGAGTTTTCAGGAATTGAATAATTAGTTGACCACCGCTCCAGTGTTGACCCTACCAAAGGGTTCGGAGGATTTTATAGTCTATTGTGATGCCTCCAGCATTGGCTTGGGCTGCATTTTGATGCAGCGGGGTAAGGTGATTGCTTATGCTTCTAGACAGCTTAAGACTCATGAGATGAACTACCATATTCTTGATCTTGAATTGGCAGACATGATCTTTGCTTTGAAGATTTTGAGACATTACATGTATGGCGTTCATGTGGAGGTGTTCACCGATCACAAGAGCCTCCAATATGTGTTTACTCAGAAGGAATTGAATTTGCAACAAAGGAGATGGCTTGAGCTTCTTAAGGATTATGATATGAGTGTGCTTTATCATCCGGGTAAAGCTAATGTGGTGGCAGATGCACTTAGTAGACTATCCATGGGTAGTGTGGCCTTGATTGAAGATGGGAAGAAAGAATTGGTGAAAGATGTTCATCGACTTGCCCAATTGGGAGTGCGCTTATGGACTCGACCAAAGGTGGAGTTATTGTCCAAAATGGTGGTGAATCATCTTTGGTAGTGGAGGTGAAGGCAAAGCAAGACAGGGATCCTATTCTACTTCAGCTTAAGGGTATGGTTCATCAGCAGCGGGTTGAGGTTTTCTCCCAAGGGGGAGATGGTGAGCTCCATTATCAGGGTCGTCTATGTGTTCCAGATGTAGATGGGTTGAGACAACAGATTTTGTCTGAGGCCCATAGCTCTAGATATTCCATTCATCCAAGTTCCATAAAGATGTACCGTGATCTACGGGAAGTCTTTTGGTGAAATAGTATTAAGAGGGACATAGCCGGGTTTGTGGCTAAGTGCCCCATCTGTCAGCAGGTGAAGGTAGAACACCAAAATTTGGGTGGAATGATTCAGGATATTGACCTTCCCACTTGGAAATGGGAAGAGATCAATATGGACTTCATTACAGGGTTTTCTCCTACTCAAAGGCAACATGATTCCATTTGAGTGATTGTCGACTGAATGACCAAGTCATCCCATTTCTTGGTTGTTAAGACTATTAATTCTGCATACAATTATGCCAGGCTCTACATTCGGGAGATAGTTTGATTGCATGGTATTCCATTGTCCATCATTTCAGATAGAGGTCCTCAGTTTACATCTCAGTTTTGGAGGTCATTTTAGAGAGGTATTGGTACCCTGGTGAAGCTTAGCATAGCTTTCCACCCTCAGACGGAGGGCCAGGCTGAGCATACTATTCAGACTTTGGAAGATATATTGAGAGCTTGTGTGATTGATTTCAAAGGTAACTGGGATGATCACTTACCTCTTATCGAGTTTGACTATAATAACAGCTTCCACTCTAGTATCCAGATGGCTCCTTATGAGTCCCTTTATGGTCGGAGGTTTAGATCTCCTATTAGTTGGTTCGAGGTTGATGAGGTAGCCTTGGTTAGTCCAGATTCTGTTCATGAGACCATGGAGAAGGTTCAGCTTATTCAGGAGAGGTTGAAGATGGCTCAAAGTGGACAGAAATCATATGCGGATGTGAGGAGGAGGGAGTTGGAATTTGAAGTTGTTGATTGGCTTTTCCTAAAGGTGTCACCTATGAAGGGTGTGATGAGATTTGGCAAGAACGGAAAGCTTAGTCCTCATTTTATAGGTCCTTATCAAATTTTGAGGAGGGTTGGTAGTGTTTCTTATGAGTTGGACCTTCCTTCGAATTTGGAAGCTATTCATCAAGTGTTCCATGTTTCCTTGTTGAATAAATATGTTGGTGATCCAGCCTTGGTTGTTCCTTTTGAGGATGTGGGTATGAAGGATAGTCTCACTTATGAGGAGGTTCCTGTAGATATCCTTGATCGTCAGATTCAGAGGTTGAGGAACAAAGAAGTCGCTTTGGTGAAAGTCCTTTGGAGGAATCATCTTGTAGAGGGTGCTACTTGGGAAGCGAAAGAGGCCATGAAGGCCAAATACCCTTATCTCTTTCCTTCCGATTCTGTTTCAGCTTGAAGTAATAGCTTTCTCCTTAGTATGTTCCTTCGATTCTATTCCATCAGTTCCTCTCATGATCCTAGCATACATCCATGTTTTTCGAAGATAGTTTATCATGTTTTCAAGTTATACAGCTCAGTTTTGATGTTTATTTCATGATTTCCATGTTTTGATGTTTGGTTGGGTTGTTTCCTCTTCAGTTTTCCTTGTTTAGTCTTCATTCGAGGATGAATGATCCCAAGGGGGAGATATTGTAACACCTCGGAAATCAAACCAGCTATCTAAGTTAAAATCTCAGAAAAATTTCATGTTTCAGGAATGACGGGTCCAAACCACGGACCGTGGTTTGAACCACGGGTCAAGGAATGGATCCATGGTTTACTTCTGCAAGATTATCCTCTGGTCTAAGAACCACAAGTGGGTTCTACGCACCGTAGTTCATTCTACGGGTCATAATATCCACTCGTGGAACCTAGTTCAGAGAGGTTCATGTTTCCCCCGAAATGACGATTCTATTCTACGACTCGTCGTTCAAATGATGAACCATAGTTATTGATTCGTGGTTTAACTAGTGACCAGTTGGGTCCTCAAAAACCACGATTCCAAATGATGACCCGTAATCCTTTCCACGGATCCGTCCTGTGAGTCGTGGATTGCCTTCTACGACTTGAAGCCTTGGCCAGGAATCACGAGTTGGAACCATGGGTCGTGCTTCAAATGACGACCCATAGATCTGACCCGTGATCCCAAAAATTGACCATTTTCCAGCTTTTTCTTAATTATGTCCCAGGGGTATTTTGGTCTTTCCATACCCTTTTAACTCCTAAATGATGTCGTTTTGGGCTATTTCAATTGGGATTTTCACCCTCATTAGCCTAAGTTCCTTCTAAGATCTTCATTCTTCTCCCAAAAAGGGAAAGTTCCTCTCCAAGCTCCAAGTCTCAAGCTCTAAGTTCAAACCTCCTAAGTCTTCTCAATTCAAGTGGGTTATCTTCCATCAAGGTATGTGGGTAATCAACAATGGGTTCCTTTCACCCTTGTACCCAAAACCCCTAACTCAAATTTTGATTTCATGATCTTCAAGTTAGTACTCAGTACATTATATAGTACTGACGCTGCTACTATGACATTGCTATAGCAAATATAATTCCCGCTATAGAGGGATCGCCATAGCGGGTCAGTACTGGTATGGCAGCCCCAATGGTACCAGCCCAAAAATTGCCAATTTCTACAAAGTTCCCTCACTTCTTATTCCCTATTATCAATATTAACACCTGAAATTGCATAATGGCGTTTAGCGTAATCCCAAGACCGAACCCAGCAATGCATAAACAAGGACTTAGCATCATTTTAATCAACCAGTTATGAATCACAACAAGAAAGCTCTTCACAATAATAATTTCCCACTATTATACAACAATAGCCCTTTTCCCAATGTTTTTCAACCAAATCCTGACTATTCTGAAATTAGAATTTCCCCACAGTCGTAAGCCAGTTTCATCCCCTTACCATTTTACCAATGATAAGCCCATGCATAAAATTTAGCACATAGTTTTCTAGTTAAATCACATAGAAAATAATTCCTTTAATCACTAACACATAACTAAGTTATGACTTTTCACTAACCACAAATTCCATAGTAATTTAAATAATCACATTTCACATATTCACAGTCATCGAAGAAATTCTAATACACATAACCACCAATATCAAGTTTCACCACTAAACAAGTCCTTTCTATTATCCTTTATTCGCCTCATGGATAACCGTTAGTCGATAATCCATGCATTTTCATATGATCTATATCCAGATACCAATTAAAATATTCGCAGTTCCAACTTTCCTTGCTTGTGTCATTTCAGCCAAAGTCAATGGCATTCATTTACCTTGTTAACATACCAATTGAAATCAAGAGATACCAATTAGACTCAAAGTCATGAACCGAGACTAGGCGCCAGACGTAACAGGCATCCCAGACCAATGAAGGCCTTAGAAGACCCCTTAGCATTCATAATAAGCACATTCAATAATAAAGAGTTGCAGAAATAAACACAATACTAAACTTTTTGGTTCAATATGAATGAGTCAAAACCAAACCTTAAGGAATCCAATCATACATAATCTACGAAGCCTCTATTCCATAATAAAAAGAAATCATCTATACCGGGACAAGGCCCTGGCAATACCCTAAAATGAAATACTATAACTATCTATCATAGAAGTGACCTTCTGAAGGATGGAGGCTCACCAAAAGATGGATCTGTCTGCTCGAGTCTAGTACTGAGTAGTGGCATGGGAAGGTGCCTCTGAACCTACATCATACAATGATGTAGCCGGCCGAAGACGGTCAGTACATGGAATGTAGTGGTACACAGAAGAGAGAAAATAGATATAAGAATACTTTGTCTGAAAAGCTGGCATTTAAAACACTTCCAATACAATAATAACAAATATCCAAGTAGTTTCCATTATGAGAAAAACAATAGACTTATATCATTTACTTTTGAACTAGATGGTATCACTGACTTCTATTCAACACCACGGGCTATGTGGGTCTGATCAATGCTCGACCGGCTAAGCCCCAACCCATGTTTGCCACATGAGTTAAGATTTCAATACAATATGGCCAGCATTATCATCCTCATAGAGGAAAAGATAAGGTCATCCTAGTTAGTATCAAACCATCCCTATGTCAGCAAAACACAGGTTTCGTGCGCTGAGACGTTTAGCTTCACACCTTCTCGGTTAACTATCTAATTCTCTTAGAGCCCAAATTATTACCATTTTCAATGTCTTTAAAACATCCTTCAATAAAACAATTATGTTAGGGGCATAAACCATTATTGGTATCATCATACCAAGACTTGTAAGTCACCCATTTCATTAATATAGAACCCATAAGGTCCGTCAACAATTCATCATGCCCAGTTGTAGGATTTATAAAGTAAAACAAAGGTCTTTTGTCTCAATCCGATCCTTTAGTAAAAATTGTTACCATAGCAATATATTTCAAATCTATAAAATCATTTGAAGTCCTTTGAACAATAGTAAAGACAAGTAAAATCTCAAAATCCCTCTTTAAGTACCATTCGTTGTACAATTACTAATATTTTCAAGTGAAATATAAAGGACTAATGATTTCATGAAGTTTCATCAAAGTTAGGAAGGCTATACTTGCAACCCTAAGCTTATATTCGAAGTAGTGAAAATGTAAGGGCTGGAAACCATCATATCTAGATATTACTTTGAAGTATGATCTTTCTGCGTACCTTTTGACGAAGAAAACTAAAGTTTTGCTCAACTATGACCCTAAGAGCTCTTGCTTCAAGGAACCTTGAGGAGAAGAGTAACGCACCTTTATGAACTTAATTCGTGCCTTAGGAGGTTTAAAAATATTTAGAATTGGTGGGGAACGAATCTTGGTCAGGAAAGGACCAAAGTTCCCGCAAAAAAATTAAAAGAAGCAATACCCGTAACAATACCCTTGGAGTCCTATTTATAGGCAATTCCAATTATAATTTGGATTTGTTTAGGAAGAAAAATGTGTCACAACACGGTCGCCACAATGGATCATTTTGGCCACAAATGGACCATTTTTTAAGGCGTTTTAACTTACAAAATTTGACGAGCTTCTGGTCCAAAAAATGGTTGGGCAAATGGACTGTTTTAACTTCCAAAATTTGACGGACATCTGGCCAGACAGATGTCTTCTAGGCAAACTAATCATAACTCTTTACTCCAAACTTGGATTGATGTGTGGTCTACGGTGCTGGAATGAAGACTCGAAGACCTTTAATTTGGTGGGTCATAGGCCACCTAACTCTTTATATTCTAGGATCAATAATCATTTGAAGATAACCCAAGTTAGAAAGTTATACGAAAACTTAGTCGGTAGAGAAGCTTTCAACTTAACTTGTGCTAGAGGTTCCTTAAAACCTTAATTCACATCCAAAACTCTTCCCACACATAGTGCCTGACCATAACACCTAGTTACAATAAAATCTTCCGAGTTCAGGTCTAATTACAGGCAAAAAATGATTGGAATCCTAGCTCAAAAGTTTGGAGTGTTACCATATCCGCCCTTGGGATCATTCGTCCCTGAATAATGATTAAGGACACTTTTAGAATGACACAAGCATGCGAAAGAGATGGTAAGGAATAATATACAAAGGAATTGATAACAAGTTATGTATTAGTACCTTATTTAACTTCGTCCAGTAAAGTGAACAAAAAGGGATATCTAGACTTCATGTCCTCTTTCGATTCCCAAGTAGCTTCTTCCACTTTCTGATTCTTCCATAACACTTTCACCAAAGCTATTTCTTTGGTCCTTAAATTTCAAACTCACCGATCCAAAATTTCTATGGGGACTTCTTCATATGGCAACGAATCTTTCACCTCTATGTCCTCTATAGGAACCACTAGTGAATGATCACCCACACACTTTTGAGCATAGACACATGGAATACGAGATGAATCGATGCTAAATTGGCGAGTAACTCTAACTCATAAGCAACATTTCCAATTTTCCTCAAAATCTGATAAGGGCCAATATAACGAGGATTGTGCTTACCCTTCTGCCCAAACCTTATAACTCAGTTCATAGGAGATACTTTTAAGAACACCCAATCACCAATGGAAAATTTCAGCTCCCTCCTTCTAACATCTGCATAACACTTTTGGCGGCTTTGGGCAGTATTTAGCCTCTCTCCAATGGTCTTAACTTTCTCCATCTCTTGGTGCACAAGGTCTGGCCCTAACAACTTAGCTTCACCCACCTCATACCATCCAATAGCGGCCTACACCTTCTATCATAAAGAGCCTCAAATGGTGCCATCTGTATACTTGAGTGGTAGCTATTGTTGTAGGTGAATTCAATGAGAGGAAAGTGGTCTACCCAACTTTCTTTGAACTCAATGACGCACGCTCTCAACATATCTTCCAAGTTCTTAATAGTGTGCTCCTCTTGCCCATCCGTCTGAGGATGAAAAGCGGTACTAAGGTTTACATGTGTACCCAAACCTTTCTGGAAAGCTCTCCAAAACTGCAAAGTGAATTGCGTCCCTCTATCAGATATAATGGTCACCGGTGCACCATGCAATTTGACAACTTCTTGAATGTATAACTTTACGTAATCTTCCCCCGAATAAGTTATCCTCACGGGTAGAAAATGGGCAGACTTGGTCATCCTATCAACAATGACCCAGATGGAGTCATATTAGTTACGTGAACGTAGGAGACCGGTAATAAAATCCATATTTATCATCTCCCACTTCCACATAGGGTAGCTATGTCTTAGGAAGTACCACAAGGCCTTAGATATTCAACCTTAACTTGTTGACATGTGGAAGACTTAGCAACAAAGTCGGCCACATCTCTCTTCATATTATTCTACCAATACAACTCTTTCAAATCATGGTACATCTTAGTAGAGCCAGGGTGAACAGTATACGTAGAAGTATGAGACTCGGCCAAGATCCTCTCGTGTAAGCCATCTATATTCGGCACACACACTCTCCCTTGGTACCGCAAGATGCCATCCCCTTCTATTTCGAAAGCCATGATATTATGTTTCCCCACATCCTTCTTAATTTACATAAGTATGGGGTTATTAGCTTGCTTTTTCTTCACCTCAGCACCCAAGGATGACTTAGCTATCTCATGCACCATATTCTTGCCATCCTCGGAGTTTAGCAGTCAAACCCTAAGTTGTCAAGTCGGCAAATGTCCTTCCCCAATCATCTCTTTTCCTCTTCCACATGAGAAAAACTCCCCATAGACAACCTGCTAAGAGCATCAGCAACCACGTTAGCCTTACCTGGGTGATAGTACAAGCTCATATTGTAGTCCTTCAGCAATTCAAGCCACCTTCTTTGCCTGATATTCAGCTCTTTCTGGGTAAAAACATACTGCAAACATTTGTGATCAGTGCATATATCCACGTGTACTCCATACAAATAATGGCGCCAAATCTTAAGTGCAAAAACCACTGTCGCTAACTCAAGGTCATGGGTTGGGTAGTTCTTTTTGTGAACCTTAAGTGGTCTGGAAGCATATGCCACAACCTTCCCATATTGCATGAGTACACATCCAAGTCCCACCCAGGATGTATCACAATAAACCAAAAATCCCTCAACACCTTCAGGTAGAGTCAGGACAGGGTTAGAGGTCAAATGATCATTCAACTTCTCAAAGCTATCCTCACAAATATTGGACCATATGAACTTAACCTTTTTCTTCATTAACTTTTTAAATTGGGTAGCTATAGATGAGAAATTTTCCACAAATCTCCTATAATAGCCCACCAAATTACCTAAGAAGCTCCTAATGTCCGTCGGAGTCATGGGTTGGGGCCATTTCTTCACCACTTCGATCTTTTAAGGGTACACCTTAATCCCCTCACTAGACATAATATGGCCAAGGGAAGCCACCGAGTCTAGCCAAAATTCACAGTTGGAGAACTTTTCATATAATTCTTGTTCCTTAAGAGTCTGTAGCACAATTTGGAGGTGATTGGCATGCTCCTCCTCACTCCGAGAGTAAACTGGGATGTCATCATTAAACACTATTACAAACATATCCAAAAAATATTTAAACACTTTGTTCATAAGATCCATGAAGGATGCAGGAGCATTAGTCAGACCAAAGGACATGACCAAGAATTCGAAATGGCCATACCAAGAATGAAAAGCAGTCTTAGGAATATCAGCCTCCCTAACTTTCAACTGATGGTAAACCAAATGGAGGTCTATTTTGGAGAAATATTTAGCACCTTGAAGTTGGTCAAAAAGGTCATCAATTCTAGAAAGAGGGTATTTGTTTTTAACTGTTACTTTATTCAGTTGGCAATAATTAATACACATACGAAGAGATCCATCCTTCTTATGAACAAATAGGACAGGATAACCCCATGGAGAGACACTAGGATGGATAAAACCTTTATCAAGGAGGTCTTCCAATTGCTCCTTTAACGCTTTCAACTCTACGGGAGCCATTCTATAAGGTGGAATGGAAATGAATCTAGTTTCCGGCAAAAGATCTATTGCAAAGTCTATTTCCTTGTCTGGAGGAACCCCAGGAAGGTCTTCAAGAAACACTTCAGGAAATTCATTGACGATGGGAACAAATTGGAGTAGGGGGCTTTCAACATTAGAATCCCTAACCCAAACCAAATGGTACAAACAACCCTTAGATATAATCTTTCGGGTTCTAAAATAGGGGATAAACTTTCCCTTAGGCGCTACAGGACTACCCTCCCATTCAAGGACTGGTACATTAGGGAAACAAAATTTGACCTTTCTAGTCCTACAGTCCATATAAGCATAGCAAGAGTCAATACAATACATAGTTAAAATTCAAACTCTATCATGTCAAGCTCTACAAAATCCACCACCATATCCCTAAGTAGAATAGTCACAATACAATTCTCATAGACTCTTCTAGCAATAATAGAATCGCCGACAGGGATGGAAACTAAGAAAGGTTCAGGAATATTTTTGAGAGAAAAAACAAAATTTATAGCCATATAAGAAGTCACATAAGATAATTTGGAGTTAGGATTAAGTAATACATAAATATCACGAGAGAAAATCCATAACATACCTGTGATAACATCAGGCGAAGCCTCATATTCCTGGTGAGTAAATAGTCCATAGAGACGATTTCGATCCCCGCCTATACCAGAAATAGCTCCTTTAGCAGCTGGGGCTAATAAAGTAGGGGCTGAAGCCTTGTTGCCCCCAAAAGTTCTCTTAGCCTGAGGACACTGCTTGTGGATATGGCCAGGCTATCCACAACCATAGCACACGCACTTGTCCATTAAGCATTGACCGCAGTGAACTTTACCACAAGTGGCGCAAGGAGCATGAGATGGAGCTAACTGGGTCACACTGCCCTGAGATTGAGTTCCAGAGCTATGGCTGGACTAAACCCGCTGATCACCTGATTATCTAGGGGCAGGTGCACTAGCTGATGAATGAGAATGTCTCCAAGACTTCTTCTTAGGCCAATATCTGCCACCCTTACCACTATACTGAGTTGGCTTTGGGCCCGTTGATCTACTTCTCTTATTCTGACGCTCCTCTACCTCAACTTGCTTCTTCTTCTCATCCTCAACCTGCTGAATATAAACCACTAACCTGGGTAAATCCATATCCTTGTTCAACATTGCTGCTTTGCAAGACAATACCAAGTCACCGGAGATGCCATTAGTGAACTTCCTCATTTGAGCCCTCATATCATAAACCATTTCTGGCGTATAATGGGCCAGTTGATTAAACTTCAAGGCATACTCCTTGACACTCATCTTCCCTTGCCTCAAGTTAACAAATTCCTCTGCCTTGGCTTCCCTCATCTCTTGAGGAAAGAAGTGATCAAGTAAGGTTGAAAAAAAGTCTTCCCAAATTGCTGGATCAACATCCTCACCCCTTATCTCTATCCACTCATCATACCACTGATAGGCCATCCCTTTCAGCTGATAGACAGATGATAAGTCGGTAACCTACCAACTTATTTAGCCTATATCTATGAATTATTTCTAAGTTTTGAATAGATTTAGAGGTTTTTATGGCCTTTATTGATGTCTATGCAGGTACTTTTGATTAATGATGAAAAAAAAGGAAATGAACCCAAAAGGAGCTCAAAAGGAGTCAAGTGTGAAAGGAGTTAAAAAGATAGAGATTCTGGCATGAGATGTGGTGCCCATGCAACACACACAAGTCAA
This sequence comes from Jaltomata sinuosa, assembly GCA_003996215.1. NCBI lineage: Eukaryota > Viridiplantae > Streptophyta > Magnoliopsida > Solanales > Solanaceae > Jaltomata > Jaltomata sinuosa. The sequence goes on from QJPP01001272.1 coordinate 77,001, forward strand.
GGTGCAAACCGCACCTCCTCCGTATGAAGCTACAAAATCCATTGAAGAATCTGCTAAGGGGTGTGGTCGTTGTGCAACGCGTACATCCCAAGGTGCGAACCGCACCTCCATCGCATGAAGCCTCCAAGATGAGCTGAAGTCACTGGTCCAACTGAAGACATTGTGTGAAACACACATCACGACGTGCGAACCGCACGTCGCATCACACACCGGCCGAAGGGCAATTTTGTCCTAAATTTTAGTGATGTTTTGGGAAACTATAAAAGGCCAATTTAGGCTTATTTGGAAGTAGAATGCTTCAGACCTGAATATTTTAGAAAGCTTTTTACCTTGAGAACAAGTTTTCCTCTCAAATGAGAAGAGGGTTTGAATCCATTCTCTTGGTTAACCATTTGTGTACTCAAATTAAGCTTAGAACTTGAAATTCAGCTCCAATGAAGAGGATTTTGACATACCCATTTGGTATATCTCTCTCTTTTGCTATGAGTGGCTAATTTCATTTATCTAGGGATGTGTTGATAATGGGTTCTTGACAAATGGGTGTGGGTGTTGCTAATTCTTGCTTATAATTGCTTATTTGATATGGGTCTAGTAGTTTCACCAAGTTTTAATCCTAAAATTGGTGGTTTCAAACATTAATTTTCATTACTTGACTATGTTGTTGCATAAAAAAGAATTTCATGGTTTCAGATGTGAGATTACTAGTGGAAATTTGGGACTACATTCATATTTGATGCTAGAAATAGCTCATATCAACGGAATCACCCATTTAAGGGTCTAAGCTAGAGATATTGTGACCTCTCCAAGCTTGATCTTGGTTGTTTATTTGATTTAACTGATAGTTCTCTAATCGAGATTATTGGATATATGGTTGTTGATCAAGAGATAAACAACCACACTCATGACCAAGGCTACCTATGTCAATAAGCAAGAATATGTGAGAAAAGGCAAACACCCTATCCCACATTAAAGCACCATTGGATACACATTCCTAGTCACCTACTCAATTTGATACACCCGCTTTCGTTTATTTTCTTTGATTTGAATTGTGATTGTAGTGACAAAATCCCAATTCCCCCAACCTTTTATTTTCATGTAGCACTTACTCTCTTTTTGAACTCATTTCGATACAATCTTCATTTAGCTAGCTCCAAGTCCCATGGGTACAACCCCGCCACCCATTGGGAATTATAAATTTTGTTTTGCTGCACAATCATCGTGACCTCCAACTTTGGGGAGCACAATTTGAGCATTCATCAGCTGCTAACTCTACCCCCTCAGTATCACTAGCATGTATGACTCTGAATATCTTCTCCATTTCATCCACAAAATCCTGAGGATCCTCTTTGACATTGGACCCCATGAATACTGGTGGGTTCAGTCGCATAAACTGACCCACTCTAGTAGCATTCGAAGATCCGTCATTAGCACCAATATTGTCTGATCAGCGAGATTGAGAGGATATAATTTGAGCAAGCATCTACATAGTCTACCTGAATTCAGTATTAGTAATTTCTCCTTGGGGAAAATGAACCCGCATAGTACAAGTTCTAGGAGCTCGAGTAGGAACAGTAACAAGATCAGTAGCAGGAGCAGTGACAGGTGCAGTGGCAGGAGCGGCTGGTGGTGCCCCAGTAGGAGTGATGAGATTAGCAGTGTGGATGCCATAACGGGTCTGTATCCCATGGGTAGGGCAAATCTCTTCAGCATTTGTCCCTACGGGGATTGAGGTTCTAGTAGCGGCCCCTTTTCCAGTGGTTCTTCTTAAAGTCATGATCTGAAATGCAGAAATTTAAGAGTTAGAAGAACTTTCTTAAAAAATTATCTCTTTAGCACGAAGTGGAACATGAACAAAGGGAAACATTCCTAAATATCTTGTAGCCTCCTTTTTATAAGTGTGGCATGCTTTACATCCATAAAATAGACTCTACTCGACACTACTTTATAGACACCCTAGGACCATGAACCATGCTCTGATACCAAGTTTATCACAACTCGAGACTAGGCCCCGGACGTAACGGGCATCCCAGACCTATGAAGGCCTGAGAATACCCCTTAGCATTTTTAATAAGCACATTCAATAATAAAGAGTTGCAGAAATGGACACAATATTAAAGTGTTTGGTTCAATATGAATGATCCAAAACTAAACCAAGGAATTCAATCATAAATAATCTACTAAGCCTCTATTCCATAATGAAAAGAAATCATCTATACCGGGACAAGACCCCGGCAATACCATATAACGAAATACTATAACTATCTATCATAGAAGTGACCTTCTGAAGGATGGAGGCTCACCAAAAGCTGGATCTGTTTGCTCGAGCCTAGCGCTGAGTAGTGCCATGGGAAGGTGCCTCTGAACCTACATCATATAATGATGTAGCCATCCAACGACGGTCAGTACGTGGAATATAGTGGTACACAGAATAGAGAAAATAGATACAAAAATACTTTGTCTAAAAAGATGGCATTTAAAACACTTCTAATACAATAACAACAAATATCCAAGTAGTTTCCATTACGAGAAAAACAATAGACTTATATCATTTACTTTTGAACTAGATGGTATCACCGACTTCTATTGTAGGGCCTCGAGAAATTCCGACTACAAGTTTAACATTTTAAATGAGCATAACTCTTGCACATATTTTTAAGGAAGTTATAGTGCACCTATATAATGGTAGAATACACATATTAGTATGTCTTGCTATATGAAAAGAGGAAAGTGTAAATAAATTAAGTGATCTCCAATGAGTAATTTACTATATTTGAAATTGGTGGGGTACAACTTCTTAATAAATTAAAAAGAACAAGGAAAGAGAAAGGACAAAAGGGATGAGGGGAAATATACAGCACCTTGGTGCTTAAGAAAATTGAGGGCATAGGTTCTTTGGAGAACACTTGCAGCAACAGTAGCACTACTATCGGTACCTCACTTCTCCATTTCATCTTCTTTTCTTCAACATCATCAAAGAAAATTGGAAGGTGTAGGAAGAAATTAAAAGAGAGGAGGAACGCAGATCTTTAAGGATCAGAATTGAAGAAATATGTGATAATCTCAAGGGATCCTCAAGAGTTAAAGTTGGAATTTGAATTTCAAGTGGTAAATCCTTTATCCCACTTTTGAGTATGATTATGAATAAGTATTTGGGGATATTTGATTTTAATTTTTATTAAGCTCTTAAAGTGGGTCTTGGTTATTGGAGTTTTTAAAAGAGGGGAAAAGATGAGTAAAGATGGAATTTTTGGGAATTCCTACTAATTGGGTGATTTATTATTGAATTTTATAAGTTGAAAAATAGAAATTCACTCCAAACCTTGATTAAGGAACTTGATTAACCTTGGGCATAAGTGAAAAATATCGTAATTAATTGTTAGATGAACCTACGGGTTATTGATGGATATATATATATATATGTTTTGTGTGTGTAGTTGATTGGGTTGGTCGTATAGAGACTACACCGAGGTGTGTTGGATTCTTGGAAGCTCGTGGTACCATTATTAGCTTGGCAAGCATCTAAGGTATGTAAAGCTAAAACTCCATTCGCCGTAAGGCACCACCCTACATCATGTGTTCCCTCTATAAAGGTCAAATAGCCTACATAAAAAATGAAAATAAGGTTTTTTTAGTTGCTTCATGTCGTTCTCTTGTTTAACCATTAAAGCTTATACGTACTCTTATTGCTCCCTTCGCGTCAACTTTCTTAAAATTTTACATGACCGTAACTGTCTTTGCCTAAAATCCTTAGAATTCACATGATGTGGTCTTATATATGTGTTACACATTATAAATGAAATAAATGGCCATAGCATAACTACACTAGCTTATGTGATAACCTATTTGATATGACCATAAGTTAAAACAAGAACTAGTATTTAGATAGTGATATCATATTCGGTAAGTTAGGTATTATATAGAGATCTTACTTGAATAGTTAAATGATTGTTATAGTAAATTATATGTCATAGTCCTTTAAGGGCATTACTTGATAAAGGTTAGTGACGGGAGGGTATTCATAGGTTTTACTTGACACACCCGTGTGACACTATTCTGTGCACAGGATTGAGACTAGACCCTTATAGTGAGCCCGAACATTGTAGCGTACCCTCCCTTGTGGAATTATTTGTATTTGGAGTCAGTTGAAACGTCATGCACTAGTTTCCCCTGACTCGAGCCAATACATGGAATATGTGGCCTGCGGGCGGACCCTTATAGTGATCCCTCAAAGGGCGTACCTCGTATCAGACTGCAATTATAGTTATATGTATAAAATTATAGCAATAAGTACTTGAGCAACATATGCTTTATACGTGACCTGGATCGCTTTCGCTAGGCTATCACATGATCATTTATATTAAATATAGTGTAAGTACGTCACCTAGGCAAGCCATAGGGGCTAAATTATAATGAACGCTTCTTTGAACGTAATATGAAGAACTAATAAGGTTCGTGCATAGGTTACGGTTTCATATCGTATATCTATTACTTGTATGCTCATAATTATTTTGTTTTGACATTTGATTCATATGAGCTTCCATATTTGTCTACTTGTTCTTCTATCTGCTTTACATACCAGTACATGTTGTATATGTACTGACGTCCTTACGTTCGGAACACTGTATTTTCTTATAAATACAGGGTCAGATTCATAGGGGAGCAGACACCCGGGTTAGGTTCCTTTGCTACCTTCAGCTTGTATTTTCGTGAGCTTCATCTCCATCTGGAGCCAGTATATGTATAGATCTCTAGTTGGGTACATCGAGCCTGTCCCGACTAGTTATTAGTAGTGTAGCATTTTGTACTCTTTAGAGGCTTCCTAGACATTATCTAGTGTCACATTGTATAGTTTTTGTTCAAATGACTCTATGATATATATATATATATATATATATATATATGCATCATATGTTAGTTTTCCACTCATTTATTGGTTAGTGACTTCGTATATGTCATAAATTATTCATAATAGGTGATCATATGGTTCTTATCCATCGCTCTGATTTGAGGCGTGACATCTATTCAACACCACGAGCTATGTGGGTCTGATTAATGCTCGATCGGCTAAGCCCTAACCCATGTTTGCCGCATGAGTCGAGATTTTAATACAATATGGTCAGCACAATTATCCTCGTAGAAGAAAAGATAAGGTCCCCCCAGTTAGAATTGAACCATCCCTATGTCCGCAAAACACAGGTTTCAGGCATTGAGATGTTTAGCCTCTAACCTTCTCGGTTAACCATCTAATTCGAGCCCAAATAAATACGATTTTCAATATCTTTAAAACATCATTCAATAAAACAATTTTGTTAGGGGCATAAACCATTATTGGTATCATCATACCAAAACTTACAAGTCACTCATTTCATCAATATAGAACCTATAAGGTCCATCAATAATTCATCATGCCCAATTGTAGGATTTATATAGTAAAACAAAGGTCTTTTCTCTCAATCCGATCCTTTAGTAAAAACTGTTACCGTAGTAATATATTTCAAATCCATAAAATCATTTGAAGTCCTTTGAACAATGGAAAGACAAGTAAAATCTCAAAATCTCTCTTTAAGTACCATTCGTTGTACAATTACTAATATTTTCAAGTGAAATATAAAGGACTAATGATTTCATGAAGTTTCATCAAAGTTAGAAAGGCTATACTTGCAACCCTAAGTTTATATTCGAAGTAGTGAAAACGTAAGGGCTGGAAACCATCATATCTAGAAATTACTTTGAAGTATGATCTTTCTGCGTACCTTTTAACGAAGAAAACTAAAGTTTTGCTCTTCAACTATGAACCCTAAGAGCTCTTGCTTCAAGGAACCTTGAGGAGAAGAGTAACTCACTTTTCTGAACTTAATTCGTGCCTTAGGAGGTTTAGAAATATTTAGAATAGGTGGGGGACAAATCTTAGATAAGGAAAGGATCGAAAAGCCCTCAAAATAACTTAAAAGAATCAATTCCCGTAACAATACCCTAGGAGTCCTATTTATAGGCAATTCCAATTAAAATCTGGATTGGTCTAGGAAGAAAAATGTGTCCCACAACGGTCGCCAAAATGGTCCATTTTGGCCATAAATGGACCATTTTTTAAGGCGTTTTAACTTACGAAATTTGATGAGCTTCTCGTCCAGAAAAAGGTTGGGAAAATGGACCGTTGTCCCTGAAAACGAACCATTTTCCCTTCCTTTTTAACTTTCAAAATTCGATAGACTTCTGGCCAGACAGACGTCTTCTTGGTAAACTGATCATAACTTTTTACTGTGGACTCTGATTAACGCGCGGTTGGCAGCGTTGGAAAGAACACTCAAAGACATTTAATTTGGTAGGTCATAGGCCACCTAACTCTTTACATTCTAGGAGAAATGATCATTTGAAGATGATCCAAGTTAGAAAGTTATACGAAAACTTAGTCGGTAGAGAAGCTTTCACTTAACTTGTGCTAGAGGTTCCTTAAAACCTTAATTCACATCAAAAACTCTTCCCACACATAGTGCTTGACCATAACACCTAGTTACAATGAAATCTTCCAAGTTCAGGTCTAATTACAGGAAAAAAATAATTGGAATCCTAGCTCAAAAGTTTGGGGTGTTACACTCAACCCATACAAGCAAGCAACAGACCATACGAAAGAAGGCAAGAAGTGGAACAATTTCCTAGAATGCTTTATATCTCCCCGAAGATTAGATGTGGACGTCAACATACTGATCCGCGGGACTCTATTCAATATTTGCTCTTGTACTGGGAGACTAGTAACCTAGGGTTTGATACCAAATTATCATAACCCAACTACCAAATTGTGCGGGCAGCTTCTCCAAATCACCTAGGTAGGAGAACCCTTACCACCCGATTCAAAACATGTATGCAAAAGTCAATAAGAAAATATAAAATTTGCCTTTATAAAATAAAACCAGTCTCAGTTCTTTCAAAACAATGAAACCCTTTTTAAAATACAATGGGAACCCTTCCCTAGGAATTAGTCTAAACAGGTACAGGAACTACTAAGAGAAGTGAAAAAGTAATAAGACACAGCTCCCACCATAGGAAGAGATTGTAGAAGCTGCTAGAGTTTGACGTCCTATTACCTGAGAAACATCAACTGATCCTGCAATCAGACTATACCAAAAAAGGTATAGCAAGATTAGTATCAGTACAAATAACACATGCTAGTAGGCATCCGCAATCGACCTAAATCTACCACATAACATCATGTAAATATCCATAAAGAACGCATATAAGTTGAGAGTTATACAGTCAAAGGTCTTTTATCAAACAGCTCTTACTACCCAGACATGCCATATGTGAGTTCTATACACTCACCCCTAAGCTTCCTTACCTTAACCTCCTACCACATTAGGCATTATAGAACATACCCCACTCCCTTAAACTGGTCATACCTTGACACCCTAAGAACCTTAGATTCTCCAAGCCTACCCATCTTGGCAACCAAGAGAGACACCTCACAATCGCCAGCCCTGTTACCATCTAACCCATACATCACCGTCAGTCGGCCTGTCACTCTCACTCAAGACCCTAACTCAACAACCCTGACTACTAGTCCTTAGCCATGTCAACACCCATGACACCCCAATCATAGCTTAGATTTTACCCCCACTACACCAGTCATGGACACCCTGGAATTATGCCTCATTGTGTAACTGATCTAGATCTCCCGAGGATCCCTAAGGCCACAACTATGGTAAGTAACCAGATAGCCCGGTTCACACAAGGAACAAACTAATATAAATATCAACCAACAGATAAGCCCGATTCTCCTAAGGAACCAAAAGATATGAATATCAACTAAACAGATTATCTCAGTTCATACAAGGAACCAATAGATATGAATATCAACTAAACATATAAGCCCGATTTGCACAAAAAACAAATAGATATGAATATCAACTAAACAGATAAGCCTGGTTCACAAAAGGAACTAACATATATGAATATTAACTAAACAAATAAGCTCGATTCGCACAAGGAACCAACACAAATGAATAACAAGTAAACATTTACACACATGCTAAGGGTCTTATAGTTTCCCACTAGTCATGACCTGCAGGGGACGATCTCTTATCCATGTATTGTACCAGCGTGGTACCTGAGCTAACCAATGAATAATAGAAACTATATTAGGCATGATACTCTAACGATCGAGTCTGTCATTATGGGTAGTCCAATTGTGTCAAGTTTTAGAGTTAGAAAACTCCGGATTTGGGGGTTTAAAATTCTGGGCTAGGCTAGCCTCAGCCGGTTTTGGAGTGAGGTAGAGTCTAGGTAAATCTGGGTAAGGATTGGTCTTTGTGTCATGCTTCGAGCTAATAAAGGAGTCCCGGGGACTTTTCAGAATCGCATTTGGGTAGGTAGAACTCCCAAAATTGTGTTAGATGTGAAGGGGTTATTTTGGGTTGTCAGGGAAAGAAAGTGTGTTGTAAAATGGCCAAAATTGGGAAATTTCTGGACCTTCTATTCATGACAGGAGCAACCACGTGCGATAGCAGCCACCACTATAGCGGTGGAAATTACCGCTATAAAGGCGGTCAAAGGGTGGTCAACCTACTTAAGACCGCTATAGCGGCAGCCTACCGCTATAGCGGGACCGCTATAGCAGAATGGGGACCTCTGTAGCAGAGCGGAGACTGCTATAGTGGGCCGACGGGATTTTAATGCAGAAATAGATCCCAAAAAATTCAATTTTTCACAATTTCATTTTGGGAGAAGGGTTAGGCGAATCCAGGCGTTTTTCTTCCTTTTTCTATCAAAATTCTTCCCATAGGTAAGGTTTTCGTCCCTCAATCTTTGTATTACGTTTCCTATGCAGTAGAATTTCTAGGAGGGAATTTGGGAAAGGTTAGAATAACCTAGGGATGGTGGAATTCGGGGTAGGAAGGGGATTTCAAGCATGCGTGTTCTTAGGTATGGATTAAAGTACATTATTATGATCATAGGTTGTTTAATTCCCTGTTTTATCCATAGAAATGATACAACTAGGAGAATTAACGGTGGGAAATCTCGGGAAAAGGGTGGGATGATCATGGATGGCCTGGTGTTTGGGGATTTGGTATAATCCGAGTAATGTACAGGCCTTGTGTGTTAATTGTATGTACTGTGTGTTGTTTTTAAACCAAGAAGGAGAGAGGAATCTGGAACACGGGAAAGCTCGGGTCGAATAGAGCTTGGAACATTTTGAGGTAGGTGATGGCTTATGATTTTCTGTGAATGTGTATATTCATGTACTCATGTCTAAGTGATTTTATGCATTACATTGCTTAGGGAAGTTGTGTGGAATGTCTAGGTTCCTATTTACAGTCTGTGATTGAACGGTGTTTACTTGTTGGTTTTATAAGTTGTGTGTGTTCATATATTGACTGTGGTATGTTGACATTCTGTTGGCTCAGGTATCACGCCTGGTATGGGTATAACAAATGGTTGGCAAGGGTACCATGCCTGATACGGGTATAAACCTTGGTTGGCATGGGTACCACGCCTAGTACGGGTTTACTTTATTGCATCTTGCATTGGTTTATTGATTATTGTATTGCATTGGCTGATATTGGTTCCGTGTGTGGACTGGGTTGTTTTACTGAATGTGATACTTGATATTCGTTCCATGAGTGGACCGGGTTGTCTTTTAAAAGGTGCTATTGTTGGTGGTCCTTGAGTGGCCGGGAACTTTGTATAACTGCTGTGTTGGTCTTGGTTTAGGCCGGGTGGAATCATTACTTTTGGTATGTGTCTAGAGGGGATTCCAGGGTGGGTCCGGGCTAGATGGAAAAGTATAGTTAATGGCTCATGTTCGTGGTATAGAACTATAAGAGATGGATTTCATGATGGGACAAGGTAGGTAGAGACTTGTAGTCTAGGACCTGTATACTTGTTGCATGTTTTCCATATATTTACTTGCATATGTTGTACTGTTGTATATGCTGTTTACTTGAAAACTGGTTGATGATCCTACCAGTACACAGTGGTGGTGTACTGATACTGCACTTGTTTGTCTTTAGTGAGTACAAGAAATCTGCCAGCGACTGAGATGCGACCTCGCATTTAGCACCGATGATTCTGACTTTCAAGGGTGAGCTACTTGTTTCGAGCTACCTTAGGATGTCCTTAGAGTTTCACTCCATTTGTTTCGGACCTAAAACTATTTCATTTTTATCTTTTGGGGTTGCATCCCCGTATTCAGATATTTGGTATTGATGTTTGTTACGATGACTTTCAGTTCCTAGGAGGGATTTCCGCAGGATAATGATTATGATTAGTTTTTGATTTATTTTGATTGCTAGTTTACTTTTCGCTTGTTGGTTTTAGGCTGTTAATCTAGGCAAGGGTTGAACTCTATTGGTTCGCTCATCCGGGGGTTGGGTGGGTGCCACTCACGATGGCTTGGGTCGTGACAGATACCCGAGCCAACCAATCTCGTGAAGACGTCTAGTATACCGGTATATCCCACAATAATGATATATATCACAACCACAATGATAGTATACAACACTTGTACAACTAACAAGATTTCCAAACATACTCATTGCATGTGATTAACACTTAGGATATCATTTAACAATTCTTCCCTTTTTCCTGAATATGTATTATGCAAGTAATACTAGTGAGACGGTTATTATGCACACATAACCCAAACTGGGTTATAATAACCATCACCAACCACAAAACATATATGATTCATTGTTCTAGCCTTGATGGCATGTCCGAAGACTAACCCTCGGCTTATTCAATTAAGCATACTAACTCATATACCTTAGATTCTAGAGTCATTTAGGAGTGCATATTCATCCACATGAAGTCTATCCCTTACTTCAACATACATAGAACCTCCTTACTGGCCACATCCCCCTTCATTATACTAAAATGGGGATTCTGCTATTACCTAGAAATCTTCACATTTAGTCAGTACTAGTTTCGATACCCTACCCAAAATCCAATTATTTGAGGATTAACAACAATAGAGTGAACATAAACAAACCAAGTATAAGGTTAACATCACTCATAACAGTAATTTCCCACCCTAAACAATAAGGTTTAATATATTTTATTCATCCAAACACCGTGCCCAAGGGCCTAAGCCCAAGGGCCTAAGCATACAATATCTTGTCAATCTATATCATGTCATATTTTTTCAACCCAGGTCTAAATTACTCAGTTAAACCTAACCTACCTGGATGCCAAGCAGCTATTAGAGAAGTCTGAATACAAACTTTGGCTCCAGGAAGGTGAATCCTAGCGAGAAGTCAGTGTAGAGTCCATGGGTTTTACCCCATTTGAGAGAAAATCCCTCCTCTCTATTGCTCCCAAGCCATGAGGCACCCTAAGAGGGTTTTTAGAGAAAGCCTCATCTTTTTTAAAACTGAAGAAGAGAAAACAAAATTCTAAAACCCATTCTGAGTTACTGGTCCCGTCGTCCTTCTATAGTGACCTGCCAGCCGCTACCTTAATGATGCTATAGCAGGAAAATCCTCGCTATAGAAGGATGATATCAGCTCGACCCTAAGTTTCCAATTATGAAATTTTTCATCACTCACCCCTTATAAATTTGAGAGCATATTTCAGAAGTTCCTGTAACCCTCAATGAGGTGTGTTTTAATAACGACTGAACAAGTCATTACATTGATTGAGTCCAATGACCTATATAAGTGTTGCAAAAGAACCTCATTGGGAAGTTCATGAGCTGGTGTCACGACCCAACCTACTGGGACGTGCGGGCGCCTACTCTATGTACCTAGATAGATGAACCCTTACCATCCGTCTAATAGGTAAATGCGGAAAAACTCAAGTATAACCATAAACCTTCATTTTTTATACATGAAAACTTTTACAACCTTTTATTCAGGAAAACTCCTTTATGAAGAAATACAACACAAACTGTTTTACAACTTTAAAACACCCTCCCTAGGACCTAGTCTAAATAGGTACAAGAGCTACTACAAGATTTATACAGCAAATATAAAAGAGATACAACTTCCATCATGGAAACGAAGGACAAAAGTTGTTGGAGATCACCATCGTCATGTACCTATGAAATATCACCAACCCGGCAACCAGACTATACCAAAAAGGTATAGCAAGAGTAGAATCAGTATAAACACACATACTGGTAGGCATCATTGATCGACCCGAATCCACTCATACCATCATATAAGAAAATCAGGGAAAGCATAAGAATAACCAATATAGTTCCATCCTCCAACATCCTCTTTTCTAACAAAAATCCAAACCTCAACCCTTTATGTTCCTTCCGCTGCCAACTCCCTCACTCTTATAACTTTCCAAGTCACCTTAGCCCTTACACTTCCCAAGTCACCTTGTCACCTAGACTTCTCAAGTCACCTTGACATTACCCGGTATTTATGCCCTTACCCGGACTTACATTCCCTTACCCCAGTCAACCACTATGACTCAACAACCTGGAGTAAACCCCACTACTTAGTGACGTAGACTACACCCGTCGTACCACTTCTTACTAGTACAAAACTGCCCCAATGACCCCAGGGCCATACCCTACAAGTAACCATAGCTAACATATAACCAGACCATAAGTCTCTTCTTTAGCTTATCAACCACACGTAATAAGTCTAACCGACATTGACAATTCTTAGTGACAACAAACATGTACCCCTTTTTTTTTGTAATCCCTGACCAAACAAGGATCCCTAGGACATCATCTATGCCAATGAAATATGACCCTGGTTCACAAAAGAATCACCTTGTCACTTAATCACACTAAGCCGGCCCTTTAAGGACCAACTATACACTAAATAATAATAATAAATCCCGGCCCTCTCAGGAACCCACATATGCAAAACATCAATAACAGATAACCCGATTCACTCAAGGAACCAACAAGTGAGGAACAACAAGTAACAACTAGAACCGTAACAATAAATTTTCAGACTCTCAGTCTTCCTTCTAAACTTATCAACCACGTGGAACAGGTTCAACAACCAACTTACACAGTGAGCAAGTAATAATAGCATATACCCTTTTTATCCTTCCCGGACCGACCAAGGATCCCTATACCAACACCTAGTGTTAATATGAAATGTCCGTCCCACCCCAAGACCAACTCCATAATTAAGTGTAACAACCCGGCCTCTCAAGGACCATATGCAATATCACAAATCATAAACACAACACGGTCCACTCAGGGAACTATTATTAAATGCAACAATATAATAAAGTAAACCAGTACCAGGCGTGGTACACGAGCCAACCAGTTAGTATCCCGTACCAAGCGTGGTACCTGAGCCAACCGTTAGTATACCCGTACCAAGCATGGTACCTGAGATAACTGTTAGTATACCCGTACCAGGCGTGGTACCCGACCCAACCATTAGTATACCCATACCAGGCGTGGTACCCGAGCCAATCGAATGTCACACAAATCTACAGTCATAAACAATGAATAATCAACACTTGTAAACCAACAAGCAATAACACTTAGTTCATTTTGCAAGACTAATAATAGGACCCTTAGACATTCCTAATCATTCCCTAAGCATGCAACTCATACAATACTTAGACAAAAGTACACAAACATACAATGCATATAGGAATCAATAACCATCACCTAAGTGTTCAACATGCCATCCCGGTCTACTCTAAGACCAACCCCACACTTAAGTTTAACCATTAAACTCGGTCCACTCATAGGACCATCAATAATTACAAATAATCATGTATAATTAGACCCGCCAGAAGACTAACCCTCGGCTTATCATTTAGACACATGTTCGCAGATACATTCATTTTAGACCATTCTTTTAAGACAAATACAACATGGGGAAGACATCCCCCAACATTGGTTCCTTAACCGTTCTAATTTACATCTACTAGCTTTATATCAGGAACATCCCCAAAACTTATCTAAGAATTCTCCTTTTTATTAGACATTTCGTTACCCAAATATTTTTTTGTTCCCCGAACCTTCCCGATATTCCAGTCTTGAAATCCTATCATTTTCTATCCCTAAATAACATATACAACCCAAAAATATAACACAATTCAACAATCCAATTCCACCCAAGCCTAGTTTACACATAACCAACACTACAGTCCACCAGACTCCGTGCCCGAAGGCCTAATCATGGATTCTCCTTTTTCACTATATAAAAATATAAAATGTAAACAGGTCTATCAACTCAATGTGAAAATCTAGCCTACCTGGATGTCAAGCAGCTGCACAATGCACTTTCTGGCTCTGTAAAGGCGTTCCCTGGTAGATGATGAGTCAGAAATCTGTGCTTTCTCACTCCTTCAGCTGGAATCTCCCTTCCCCATGGCTCCCAAGCTTTGGAGCAGCCTAGAAGGGTTTTTGGAGCAACTTTCATCTATTTTTTACTAAAGAAGGGAGAATGGGATTATAAAAACCATTTTTGGGCTTTCTAGTTCTGTTATTCTGCTACAGCAGACTACCAACCGCTATGGCAGTACCTCTGTAGCGACCTAAATTCTTCTACAACGGACTCAACTTTTCAGCACCGACAATCTTCAGTAAAATAGTAATAACCTTTTACTCAGGAAGCGGATTAATGAACGGTCAGTGGCGTTGGAAAGAGGACTCAGAGATCTTTAATATGGTGGGTATTGAAACCCTAACTCCTTTTATTCTAGGAGAAATACTCATTTGAAGTTGACCCTAGTTTGAACTTAACCCGAAACTAAATCGGTAAGGAAACTTTCAACTTAAATTTGTGCTAGGAGTATTGTATGACCTTAGTACATACCAAATGTACTCTCATACTAATGAATTAATCCTAACTCTTATTATGAATGAGAGGCACCTACCTTAACCGTAGATATTTTCAGTAACGACGAAATAGGCAATTACAGCTGGACATTGGATCACCTTCTTTTTAAACCTCAGCCATGCCTCATGAAGAGGCTCACCCGATATTTGTCAAAAATTTGTAATTTTATCCCACAATTGAAGCATAGGGTCTGTAGGAAATAATCATTCAAGAAAGGCTTTGACAAACTCATTTCACAAAGTAATTGAACCTTTGGAAAGTTCCTCAAACCAAGTGGTTGCTTCTCCCGTTAAGGAGAATAGGAAGAGTCATAGACGAATCTATTCTTGGTTGATATTGGTAATATTAAGGGGTTGACAAATCTCCACAAAGTTCTTTATGTGGAAATTCACATCTTCATGAAGGAGGCCACCAGACAACTCCTTCATTTGCAAGAAATGTAGCATGGTACTTGTGATGTGGAAGATGACATTCCCTACTGTTGGGGGTAGTCGAATGGCTTTTGCTATATTTGTGTGACCCATCGGGTCGTCATCATCTATATATCCTTTAACACTAGCATTATCTCTAGCTTGACTCATATTTTCACCTAAGAACAAGCAAAAATAACAAATAAAGTGAAATAAAAAAAGATGCAATACCAAAATGAATCAACACACAAAAACAAGACAATTTATAAACTAGCCCCCGAAAATGGTACCATTTTTTATAATGTCTAAATGCACTCCTCAATAAAGAATGAGTGTAACAATCATATGCCAAACAATACCCAACTTAGAGTCGGGGTCAAATCTCACAAAGATTAGAATAGATTGGACCAAATTTTGAATACTAATTCACTTCTAGCAAGCACATTGTATAAAAATGATAATAACGTAAAACAATAGGGGGGTTGTTATAACAAGTAGTTTGTATCAAAGGTAACAAATATTTATCGCAACGCAATCATATTCAACCAAGGTTTAGGAGTCTAGAGGTGGGCTTTCGATGGGGAAATAACTATAATTGGGATTGAGTAATTGTCTTAGATTCAATTACTATATGGATAACTTTGATTTTGACTATGTATCAAGATCTCTCAACCCACGAGTATGCTTATTTTAGGTTCTCTCGAACCCCAAAATTAATCACAATTAACCAACCAAAATATGTTTGAGTAGGCTAAACTATCTCTAGCTTTAGCCCTTCGATGAAAATTCTCAAATCCTCACCATTGAATACTTACACAATTTTATTATCTTTCTCAAGCAAGATTGAAATTAGAGAACTCAATCAATGTTTGTAACCATTAATTTACAATGCATTCATACTATATAATCAGTTATAAGAGGAAATAATCAATATCCCATCATAATTATACACCCATTATTGCACACACCCCAAGAAAAAAATTTAGCTACTCATATAAATAAAAAGAGAAATTATACCAAATGGGTGTTCTTCAATTTCAGCCATAAGAAAAAATTAAATTCAATTTCAAGCTTAATTGATCAATAATAGAGTTTTTCAAGTTTGGGAAAGATGAAGTCATAAGTGTACTTTCTTCCTTTCTAAGAGTACAACAAATTGAGAATAAAATATGAAAATTGCTAAATAAAAAATGTATACCCAGATCTAAAAAAATATTCTTCAAAACCTCTCATTTTGTTTAGAAGTTTATAGACAAAAATACCCTCGCGGAATACTTGCGCATCACCTGCGTTTCACTTGCGGCCGCAAGTCTCCACTTGCAGTCTGCAAGTGTCGAGGGAAGTTGTCAGTCTTTTGTCTCTCTCTTGGATTGCACTTGCAATACATAGTTGTTCACATGCAAGCTGCATCTCCAGCACAACTTAACTTCTTGAGCCATGGCTCTTGTCTGCCATTTGCGGCCCACTTGCGCCAGCAAGTGAGCTTCTGGGTTTCGTAGGAGCTCTATTTTGACTTGGCTTCTTCCCTAGTGTGTTGCTTGGATTTTTGCCTTCCTTTCTTGCATTATGGGTAAAAAAATTTATTTATCATCAAACCCTAAGAATTCCTGCACATAAGAGGCTAAATCCATAAAAACTATCAATTAAGCACAAGATTGAGGCAATAATTCATGTTTAAGAGCTAAATAAGTTGGTAAGTTACCAACTTATCACGGATGTAGAAATTGTAGGTTGCTACATCTGTTTTTCTAGTAAAAAACAGAGGGACAATGTCAGTTAGTCCGTTAGTTTTCTGGAAAAAAACAAATGAAAAAACCCAAAAGACCGACCATGTCCGTCGGTTTGTTCTTGGATATGAAGGACAAACTGAAGGACAAACCGACTGAGAGAGTCAGATTTCTTAATTTTTTTTAATGAGAAAATACATAAAATCCTCTCTAAACTTTTCTGCTAAACTTACTTTAGCACTTTAACTTTATGGGCATTTATATCCCTCCCTAAAAAAACTTTCAAGTGAATTAAATATAACCTTATTAGCTGACGTGACAAACAAAAAAACTTAGAAGGCACATATTTTTTTAAAAAAGAAGATGGTCCCACTAATTTGTGTATAAAAATAAATATAAAAAATAAAAATATCCCTCCTGTCCCATTCCCTTTCATCTTCCTCGAACCCTCCACTCCCCTTCCCCTTTGTTCTTCTTTGAATCCCCCCCCCCCCCCCGGTTCTTCTTCGAATTCCCCCCCCCCCCTCTTTCTCCTTCTTCAACCGCCCCCCAACCATTTCAGCCTATTCTCAATCCTAATCATCTTCTTCATTAAACAGCCACCCCGTTTCTCCTTCTTTCACCCAGCCCCTTTCCCATTCTTCGACTCAATGAAATGGATGATTTGGATTCTTTAACTCCATTGAGGAAGAGAAAAATGCACTACTTTTATTCGAACCAAATTTTTATAATTTTTACTAATGACTTTGCATCATTCTCCGCTTAAAAGATGGGTTTTCTCCTCCTCTTTTTTCCTTACAAAGTGTTCCTTCTTCGAATTTCATACCATACACAAAATATATTTATCTATCAATTTTTCATTAAATACATACACGAAATCAACACCTACTAATTTTCTTTATTCTACACTTTCAAGATTTGATTTTTCTTAGGAAGTTTTGAATTTTCTTGGATAACAAAGACTTCAATGGAGGAAAACTATAATTAGGAATCATATTTTTATGTATTTCATAATTATTTGAATTAATGAGGAATTAAGTATTAATTATTTTATAAAAATATGAGTTAAGAAAAAGAAAAATTGTGAATAAGAAAAAAAAATTGAAAAATAAAATAAAAAATCAAACTTTAGATAATTGTCGACATGGCTCTGTTGTGGCAATGGTGTTGATTTGACAGTGATGTGCCGCATGTGTAATGCACTTCTCAATGCAAGATTTGCATTATATTTTTAGGGTGATATTTGATCACTTAAAAGTTGTGAAGGGATGTACTTAATTGCCCTTGAAATTTAAGTGTTAAAGTAAGTTGTGCAGCCAAGTTCAAATTTTTTTTAAGTATTTCTGTTTTAAATTTATTGAAAATGAGTTTACAAAATTAAATTAAACAATAAAACTGATATTGTCCCTCGATTTTATTTTTTTCCACATCGGGTATGAATAAAAAACCCAACCTAGTGGAATTAAAAGAATTTGATGACGTCCCTCGATTTATCTAACCCTGTCCGTCGGTTTTTTAAATCATCAAGCCAAATTTTGACGTCTGTGTGCGCGTCAATTTGGCATCAATTTTGCCCAATATATCGATATTGCGCCTGGTTTTTGGGGCAGCTTTTGTATTGAAGGGAGATGCTAACTGCTAAGCAACAAGAAAATTCAGAAGCTCCTTATACAAGATTTTCATATATTAGTACAAAATTTCTATTTTTGTCTAGTTATTGCTTTTCTTATTTTAGTTAGTTCAAACTTTGAATATAATGTAATTTTCAATTTGGGTTTTGATATTATTAATAAAAATCAGCTGATAGGCAACCTACCTATTAGTAATATTAAATCAAAAAAACAGAAACAAAATATCATGAACCTTATCTAATGGATTTACCCTCTTGGGCATTAGGTAAAAAAAGACTTATTTATTTTTAGATTTCATATACTTATCTTCTTCTTATTGTTAACATATACTTAGGCGAAAATCTTGTTATATGGTTTGTATATTTAGTGCTAGATATAAAGGAGCTCGTGTTAGTACAGGCCTAATATATTTTTTTAAGAAAAATTATTTAACTAGACAAACATAGATAGTATAACTACTCAACATATCTATAGTTTGAAAATATTATACAACTCAACAAGAGTTTTCTTTTTCCTGACAAATTCTCCTATCAAGACACACTTCTTACTCACCCTGTATTTTATATTTCAAAAATAAAATCTAATTTTCTCTCCGTTAGAAGGTATTCACAAAATAAAAAATCAAAACCCAGAATTGCAATCTCTCATTATTACTCTTTCCCTCTCTCTACGTTTCCTCAATCTCAATCTTCTATGTAACCCATAATTGTACCATACGGTACCTCCCCTATTTTTTTTAATACCCCCCCCCCCCCAACCCGGAAAACGAAAAAGAAATCGCCGGTCAATTTTATCGTCACTAATGACTACACTTGATTAAACTTCGTCGTCGTCACCGGACATGCTTCCGCCGCCAGTGATGGGGTTTTTGTGATAGAGTTTTCACTATTGCTAAGCTATTACCAATTGGGTGAAGAATTAATTCGGGAAAGAGGGGCAACATTAGTGATGATTTTTTTACCGGAACAATAGTAAATTTCATCGACAGCGGGGGTGGCTCTGACGTGGTGGTCGACGGAGAGGAAATGGTAGAGTGAGGTGGCAAAGTTGAGGGAAAATGATAGCAGATACATGTATCCATTTTTTTAATACCAAATATATGAATCTTTGATACCAGATCTATATATCTGAAAAAATTCTTTCTTTTTCTATTGAAACATGTTGTACAATCAATTATATTTATGTATTAGGAAAAATTATATGTGTATCCGAAAAAATTAATAGAGTTATTATAAAATTGTATCTGCATATCAGAAAAATTGAGAAATTGATATATCTATTATAAAAAAAAATTGTATCTTAAAAATGTGTTATGCCATGTAAATATTAAAACTATTGTTAAGCTACATAATATAGACCTAAACTACTGCTTTTTATGAAATTTTCTCTTTTTTTATCTTAATTTATGTGACACGAATAGAATTTAGATGGTCAATCAAAAAATTTATATGGTGTTTACATATTTTAAGTTGTGATTTATAGTACTTTCTACGTAATTTTCAAATAATATATGTTACTTTTCCTACTCCAATTTATGTGTCATTGATAGAATTTGGACAGTCAACTAAATTTTCTATATGTTTTTTTTAAAATTTTAAAATGTTAATTATTGTGATTTATATTACTTTCTTCGTAATTTTTAAATAATATATGTTACTCTCCCTACTCCAATTTATGTGTCATTGATAGAATTTGGAGAGTCAGTTAAATATTTTATATGTTTTTCTAAATATTTTAAAATGTTAATTATTGTGATTTATAGTACTTTTTACGTCATTTTCAAATAATATATGTTACTTTCTTTGTCTCAATTTACGTGGCACTAATAGAACTTCCAGAGTCCACCAACTTTTTTATATCTTTCAAATATTTTAAATTGTTAATTATTGTGATTTATTATTTTACGTAATTTTCAAACATATAATAAATTAAAAAGATAAAACAAACAAATTAAAATGGAGAAATTAATGAAATATGACCAAAATTCCCTAACTTGCTGAAGCAGGCACGTTGACCTCGTTCCTGCTTCAACATGTGATAAATAATTTGAGTTGTAAATTATTGTGATTTATAGTACCTTCTACGTAATTTTCAAATAATGTATGTTACTCTCTCTACTCTAATTTATGTGTCATTGATAGAATTTGGAGAGTCAATTAATATTTCTTATATATTTTAAAATATTAATTATTGTGATATATAGTACTTTTTACGTTATTTTTTAAATAATATATGTTACTTTCTCTGTCTCAATTTATGTGGCACTGATAGAATTTCTAGAGTTTTTAAATTATTGATTATTGTGATTTATCGTTTTACGTAATTTTAAAACATATAACAAATAAAAAATTATAAGACAAAAAATTAAAATGAAAAAATTAATAAAAAATGATCAAAATGCCCTAACCTGCTGAAGTAGACACGTTAACC
Organism: Jaltomata sinuosa; assembly: GCA_003996215.1. Taxonomy (NCBI): domain Eukaryota; kingdom Viridiplantae; phylum Streptophyta; class Magnoliopsida; order Solanales; family Solanaceae; genus Jaltomata; species Jaltomata sinuosa. The sequence goes on from QJPP01001272.1 coordinate 97,961, forward strand.
TCATGCCTGCTTCAAGCACGTCAACTCCCTCTTGTAATATAGAGTAACATCCTCCCCCGTTTTAAGTTGTCATGCTTATTTTTTACCTGTCTCATAAAAAAGTATGAATTAAACGGTAATTTGACAACGTTTATTATTCCCTCCGTTCATTTTTACTTGTCACATTTCGTTTTGCGAAAATCAATTTGACTAAAACTTCAAAGCTAAATTGAAATTGATTAATTTAATATTTAAAATTTAGATGGTCGAAAATTATACGAAAAATGTTATAAGTTGCAATCTTTCTCATATTAATGTGATAAAAAAATATATCTTAAAATGTTTGTCAAAGTTCATGCAGTTTAACCTCGAGAAGAGAAACAGTGACAAGTAAAAATGAATGGAGGGAGATTTTATTTTATCTCAACGTAATACTACTCTTTCTTTCACCACATTAATCTATCGCCACATTTGTTAGATTTAAGACTAAATATATATAAAATAAAAAGTAATTTACTTTATCTTGAATTTTTAAATTATAAATATATTGGTTCAATTATTTTTAATAACCATAACAATTACTTAAGGGAATAGGAAATTTTCTTCAATTCATTCACTAGATTATTACTTCTAAAAGGAAAACGATGAAGTTATTCAATTTAACGAGCTTAGAATTTGGAGGTGAACGTTTACTGATTTTTGGAGACTTGAACAATGACAATAATAAAATGAAAATAATAAAAATAAAAGGGAAAAAAGAAAACTTATGGCAGCAATATCTTCGCCTATATATATGATGCCAAAAAGAAAAAGGATAATTTGTTAGAGACGATAATTTGTAGTGACACCATTTGGTAGCACATTAAAGTACACACACATAAACATACACAAACTGTGCTTATTTTGAGATTACTCACGTGCAGATAACTTGTTAAATATCCAACTTGTATACAAAGAAGTAGGAGCTAATTCTCTATATACTACACCTCAAATTATTGAAAAACGAAATACATTCCAAAAGTAGTACGGTACATCCTAATGAAGAGCTAGTTAGGTTTTAACAATAATCTTACGTGATCGGACAGTGCTTTAAGGGCAACATCAACAACATCGTTAAATCCATGTGAAGTAGAATTAGGATGTGCATACGTTAATGTTGGGATCAATTGTATGACATTCCTCCTCTTTCTTTCTACCTCCTCCATTGGAATTTTGAGAAGCTCCTCCTCAATTCTTATGCTATGGTTTCTTTCTAAATCAATGTAAACAGAATATGTGGTAGGATCAGAAGGTAAAAACCATTGGTATTGTGAATAGGCTGTGTGTTTTGAGAAGAACACTGGGATGCATCCAGTGAGCATGGAATCAAACGTAGAACGTCTAGTGTATGAATCACCTAACACTTGCAAGCAAAAATTGGATCTCGTCATCACTTTAACAACTTCTCTCGGTTTGTAACACTTACTTGGTCCTTGGCCACATTTCAAAATGGTGCACTTACTTGACTCCTCGCACTGTTTTATGACTCTGTTTCTCGTCACAACTTTTCTCTTTCCTGTCCGTGGAGCCCCAATAAATGAAAACAAATGAATCCTATCCATATAACTCATCTTATTTTGCCATTCAACCATCTCGGACGAGGTTGACGGATGGAAATAGGAGGGGTAAGGAATTCCATATTGATTATGGCCTTTCCATGGATGTCTTTCCACCAAAAGTACGGACATATTCTGCACAGGGGACATATTCAACAACTTGTTTGCACCGAAATCAGGAATTTCATCTGTCCTCATGAAATCCCAAGCAGTTCTTCCAAAAGCCATGAAATGGTCTCTACCATTATTCCTCTTCCACCACTTCTGCTCTTGTATATATTCCACAAATTCCACAGCCAATGCATCACGGATGGTATAATTTGGCTCGCGGAACTTGCTCGAGGCATGGAGGCCCCCATAGAAAGGAACATAAAACAGAGTTGATTTATCTGCTTCCTCTGTACGACAGGGATGGTTCAGGATTCGTGCATGAATGATCAATTCAGCGATTAGTTGATGAGAGGTAAACCAGTTAGAGCCCATTTCAGGGAGTGGATTTCCGAGTCCATTATTTATAATATGAGGGCACATATCTGTGTAGATATTCAAATTGCTACAATCTCTCAACAAATCAAAATTGTACTTGGAAGGTAGGTTGTATATGTAGACAGAGAAGTTGTCTTTGCATTCTGCCGGAGGAGTTGAGAGGAATCCTCGGATAGGATTTGATATTCTTTTGGGTGAAAATCCTAGGAGGAAAAGAAACCAAATCATGAAGGAAGTTGTGAAGAGTACAACGACTTTCAAATGGAGTTGAATATCTTTCAGAGAGGTAACTTGTTTCTTTCCTAATCTATATTCTTCATCTTTCTCTTTTCTAATAGCTTTGACATGATTTTTTCTCCACATGATGGAGAAACGGCTAGAGTTGAACAAGTGAGTGACCAAGAAACAGAGTACAAGGACAAGTGAGGAAAATGAAATATATAGCCAGGCACACTAGTGTTTAAATTGAGAGGAATGTACATAACTAATGATATATAGTACAATGTATTTTCAATACAATGAATTCTTCGAGTGTATCAAACCACATCTTTTCATCTACTCCTTATATCCCAAACATACTCGTTTAAAATGAAAATGATTGCTGAGATAAGATTGGCAGAAATGGTACTTATTTAAAGAGGTTCATGAAATTGAAATTAACATTATTATATTTAGAAATCGTGATATAAAAACAAGCTCCTATCTTTGGTAATTTCATATGCATTCACTGAATATATATCTATCGTTCGGTGTTCGGTCAGTGATTGTGGCATTATGTTAAGAACGAACGTAATGGGTCATTAATTAGGTTCATTGGAGTGCTAATATTTCCATTACCACACTTGTAGAATATTGTCTTATTTTACAATCTAGTGTATATTATATAAATATTATTTAGTTATATTCAACAATTATTCCAGAGGTTTAGCCTTGTAGCACATGCTTACCTTGTGATTTTAAATATTGAACAAACATCCCCTTTTACATAATTGTTGTAACAAAACTGCTTGTGAAGTTAACTTGGACAACTTTGCCCTTAAACTTTTTATTATACTTCAAAGACGACTCAACAAGATTAGGAGTCTAAAGCCAAACTCCAGAGAGAAGTCCTAAATTTATATCAAAAAAAAATTAAAAGGAAAGATCGTCATATATATTTTTATTTAAAGTCTATTTTCTAGCTTTTTTAGATGCGAAGTCATTAATTACTTTTTTATAATTGATTTATTTTAATAATTCCTTTTCAATTGATAGTATAACTAATCCATTCATCTCTCTTGAGACATTGTTGACTTTAAATAAGACTTTGTCAATTTTAGTTTTGAAAAACTTCTTTCGGCTGAGGCAACAGTTACAGGAACTGTTAACATTATTTTATAAGCAATATATGTATTTGGAAAAGAATTAAGTTTTTTTATTTGATTGACTCTTTCTATTAAATCATTATCTCCTACTTGTATTATTTCTTTTAACACTCTTAATTCAAAAAATAAATCTAAACCATCAATATCAAAATAACTATTATGTGTTAAAAAAATTCAGAGTCAAGACGGTATTTTTTTAATTTTCTTCATTGTTTTCGTGAAAAATGGTTGTTGACTTAAAAAAAATTCTTTCGAAAAATCAAGTTAAAGTTTCAAAATAATTTTAAGTAAAAGCAAGAGTCGCCACTTAATTTAATTTAAAGAAAAACTAAGAAGACCCTTTAAAAAATTTCTAAAGTTTAAAACAGATAAAACTTCAAAAATTTAGAGATTAAGGGTAAGTGGTTCCTATTAACGCTTTTAGAAGGTTTTTAAGACATTAAAAGCGTCGACTAACTTGCGATTATCCGAACTTGTTAAAACTAACTACTTGACTAACTTATAAAAAAGATTCATTTGTTTTTAAAAACATGAGAGATATAACTTGATAAAAGAAAATTGAAACACTTAAAAATGATTTGGAAAAAAGACATAAAGAATTTATTTGAGGAAAGAAAACATACTTATTTTGATAATCAAGGCATAAAATATTTAATCATTTTTACATGAAGAAAGCATAAACGATTTAGGAAAATCAAACAAGAAAAGGTCTACTCTTTTGGGGAAAAATCACTAAGTTAAAGTCAGTCCAAATTATACAATAAAATTTTAAACTACACCAAGTAAAGTTAAAGGGAAAGAGGAATTAATTCAGCCTTTGTCTTAATCACAAATTAGACTTTTGTTCAAACCTGTCCTAAGTCTAAAATTTGAGCTTTTAGGCTCATTTGTTGCTACACTTTGGATGTGTAGTCCATTTGCTTCAAATTTAGTCCATTTGGACTGCTGCTGCTGTGTTTTCATGGGCTTGGCCCATTTTCTCAAATTTTTCAGCCTATTTTTAGGCTACTGCTGCTTCTGGGCTTTAGCCCATTTCTAAACACTTGAAAATCGACTTTCCAGACTGCATGGAGGCTGACTCGATGAAGCTACTTGGGCTTAGCCCAAAGTAATACAAGGGAGAATGAGAGCCGAACATGGGCTCATATGATACACATGCAAAAGAAAACGTAAGACAGAGATTAGGATTAACATTAATTATAAAGATATAATCTTAATGGCAAAGGCTTAATAAAAGAAAAGGAATTTTTTGGTTAGATGAGCTTTACCCCCTAGACGTAACACGAGGCCTAGGACCACAAGTGCCTCAAGCTAACCCTTGTTCATAGCATTCTCAAGCATAACAAAGATAAGTGGAAGCATAATAGATAAAGTCAGAATAACATAAATAGATAGTCAAGTCAGATAGAAATACTAGATCCATAAGAAGACTCGAATATTGTCTGTGTCTGAAAGCCTCTACTCATAACATAAAGAGTTGCTAGGACAAGACCCTAGCTAACTCGAAGTACAGAAATAAGAAGCTACACACTAAGAGCATAACTAGTCCTCGACTTAAGATGACTCACCGACAGCTGATAGAATGTGACCTGAAAGCTCTAGCCACGAACCTGAGAAGGAACACCTGAATCTGCATCATCAAAGGATGCAACGCAAGATATGCGTCAGTACTATGGAATGTACCGAATATGTGAGAAATACATAATTCAACGAAAACATACTTAAAGCATGAATAAAACTTAGTTCATGCATAAATGAAATCTCAAGTAAACATCGTAAGTTTAAATAAATCAAAGCTTCATACGGGAGTTTTTTATAACCGACATAGACCATGTGAGCTACATGGAATCTAACTATATAACCCTAGTTAGCAAAGCTGACTTGAACCCTGCCAAGGAATGAGTCACCATACCCAACTATATAACCCTAGTTGGCAAAGCTGCCCTAATGCCCGCTAAGAAAAAGGACACCATTATCAAGATATGGATCCACTCTCATAAGCCCATAGGGCAAATCATAACCTACGCTGACAATGTAGTTTTGGACTTGGGTAATCAAATATTTATCGCTCGGTGCTAAGTACTACTCCCAAAACATGCATATAGCTCATAAGTTCATGAAGGTATAATCAAATACCAATCTCTTTTGAAAAGCATGATGACACATCGTGTACCATGCAATTCGCACATCATAAGTTCTTAAAGTAAAGCATAGTCATAATTCAATTCATACTTTTCTTTCTAAATTCATACTTGAAGAATTTGGCACGCAATTTCATAAAATTCATAAAGTCATGATATCTAATCATGCCCAATTTCACTTGAAAATATGCAATTCAATGGAGTCATGCTAGAAATTAACTTCAATGTTTGGGCTTTTAAATATAATAAAGGCAAAATTTCATAAATAACTAAGGCTTAACTTAATTGGAGGAGGTCTATAGCTAAAGTTTGTTATTTACAATCCATAGCTACCAGCTAAAAAGGGTTTATAACATCCCTTCCCCCTTCTCTCCCCCTCTCCCCTATCTACTCGCCCCCTCCCCCCTATCTACTCGCCCCCTTCCTCTCCCTCTCCCCTATCTACTCGCCTCCCTCCCTCTCCCCTATCTGCTCGCCCCCCCTTTCTCTCTCTCTCTCTCTCTCTCTCTCTCTCTTTGTATGTCATTCTCTCTCTCTCTCTCTCTCTCTCTTTGTATGTCATTCTCTCTCTCTCTCTCTCTCTCTCTTTCTACCTCTCTCGTTCCATCTATCTCTTTTTTTTAGCAATGGCTTTCTAAATCTGAAAATTGGGAGAAAATCTTGAGTGCAAAATCATTCAAGTTCTGAAAATTGAGACGAATTGTATCTTTTTGAAAAACAAGCCTCTTAATTCGTATATATAAACAAGTATCATTTGTATCTGTATGGAGAAGAGAGAAGAGATAGAGGATTGGTATACGTTTGCAAATGTATATGTATAAAATATACACTTATTCAAAATACATATATATTTGAAAGGGGGGGGGGTCAAATATGTTTTATATACGTTTAATTGAGTATTTACAAATGTATATCTATAAAAATACACTTATTCAAAAATATACAAATACATTCAGCATTAATTGAGAGAATTTCGCGGAAAAGATTTGTTTTAACACAGAAAATCACACAAATCATGCATAGAATATTTTCTCAATCTTCCTTCTAGGATCTGGACTCTCTCATAGCAAGATCTTTTTTAAAAGGAAAATCCCATAAAATAAGCTAAAAATATTTCCTTAGTCTTCCATAAGTATTTTCTTAGTCTTCCATAAGATTTCTTAACCAAAAAAATCCCTTAAATCAAGGAAATAATCTAAATTTAAATCTTTTATTAGAGATTATAGCTCATACCATTTGTATTTGGTGTAAATATTTCAACAAAATATATATACAAATATATATATATATATGCATAAGTCTGCTAAAAATACATAAATACAAGTACAAAAAGCATACATATCACAAAATGGATATACACTGATTTATGTATACGTTTGTTCTAAAATTTGATATATACATTTTTAATTGTACAAAATCGTATATACAATTGAACAATTGTATTTTGAATACAGTAGTATGTATTTACTTGTTTCTACGACTTATAAATACAAATGCATTATTTATATTTGCTTGAGTCTGTCATATACAAATGCATATATAATAGATGCATTTGTATATTACAATTGAAACCAAATACAGATATCACGTATTGATACATATACAATAGATGCATTTGTATATTACAATCGATAAAATATACAAATATCACAAATTGATCCATATACAATTACTCTTCCCAATATCCATTGTACCATCTTCATTGTTCTTCACTGTCCTTGGATGAACGCTATCAATAGTCAAAATCCCTTCTCCATACATTTACTGGATATACATTTGTATTTTAAACATATAACACAAAAATACATTTATTCAAATATACAATGATTTATATATATGTTTGTTCTAAAATTTCAGATATACATTTATATCAAATAATACATTTTATACAAATTATCATTTGTATTTGAATGGTTTAGTTATGAATACAAATCCTGAGTGCAAAAAAATATAATTTTGTTCATACCACTAGAAACAACTACCACCAAACTTGTTGCACCTCCATCAATTCAGATCTGTCGAAAATAAAGTATCACTTTCAGATCTGACCGGAATGATGGAGGGAGTAAAAAAAAATGGGAGAAAATGGTGGCTGGTGGTTGAGGAATACGACTGTGGTGTTCATGACAAAATTTCGATCAAATCCGATAAAATTCTGACCAAATCCGGCCCAAGTATTCATGATGGTTTGATTCTGGGGGGAAAGAGAGTGAGAGAGGAAGGAAGAGTGAGAGAGGTGGGAGGGGAACAGAGAGAGTGGGAGGGGGGAGGGGACATGGAGAGTAAGAGAGGAAGGAAGAGTAATATATGGGGGGGGGGGCAGAGAGGAAGAAAGAGCTAGGGGGGGAGGCAGAGAAAAAGAAAGAGCGAGGAGGGGGGGAGGGCAGAGAAAAAGAAAGAGCGAGAGGGGGGGGGGAAGAGTGGTGAGTAAGAAAGGGAGAGATAGGGGGAGGGATATAGCTATACTATTATAGATTGTAATTATTATAAACATTACCTATGTTTAGTAATTATGGGCTCCTTGTTTCTAATCAATATAATTTTTCCTATAATAAAGGAATCATGATCAAATCATAAATAAGTGATAAGAAACCATGAATTTAAGCATAGAAACTGATTTCATAAGCTTTTCCCCAATTTAGATCAAAACCCTAATTTTATAAGTTCATAATTCAAATTAAGAATTGGGTGTTTTGGGCATAAGGGTGAGAGGAACCCATTATTGAATACCCACATACCTTGATGGAAGCTAACCCCACTAGAATTGGAAAGACTTAGGAGACTTGATCTTGGAGCTTAAAACTTGGAGCTTGGAGAAGAACTTTTCCTTTTTGGGAGTTGAATGAAGAGCTTAGAAGGAACTTAGGCTAATGAGGGTAAAAACCCTTCTTGAAGTAGTCAAAACGACATCACTTGGGGTTTAAAAGGGTGAGAAATGACTAAAATACCCCTGGGAAATAACTTAGGAAAAGCTATTAAAAAGGTTGACTTTCAGTGACCACGGATGGTTTCCACGGACCATAGAACAAACCACGGTTCGTGGTTTCCATCCGTGGTTTCTGGACAAGCCAACAAACTGCAGAAGATAAACGACGGGTCGTAGAAAGAATGACGACCCGTAGATCCCATCTGTAGTTCCTGAGTCAAAATTGAACCTGCAGAAGATCAACCACAGATCAACATGATGGACTGTAGAAAGGATTACGGTCCGTAGAAGTGAGTCGTCATTCTTGACATACCAACCAGTCCTCTGAACATGTTCCACGAGTCATTTTTACGTTCCGTGAATCAAATAACGACCCGTAGAAACAACTCGTGGTTCCTGGGGACTTAGTCAGTCCCCAGGTCTGATTCCACGAGTGCATTCTACGGTCCGTAGAATGAACCACGGTCCGTAGACTCCACTCGTGGTTTCAATACCATCGTTGGACTCGTGATTCCTAGAAAGTTGGATTTTTTTGCAACTTTTAAGTTTAAAAAGCTGAGTCAACTTCCGAGGTGTTACAATATCCCCCCATTGGGATCATTTGTCCTCGAATGAAGACCAAGTAAGGGAAATTGGAAAGAAAACAGCCCAACCAAACATCAAAATATGGAAACCAAGGAGAAACATGAAAACTAAACATTTTAACTTTGAAAACATGATAAACTAACTTTAGAAACATGCATACATGCTAGGAACATGAGAGAAATTGACGGAATTGGATCGGAGGAACATACTAAGAAGGAAACTATTACCTCAAGCTGAAGCGGAATCCGAATGGAAGAGATGAGGATATTTGGCCTTCATGGCCTCTTCCGCTTCCCAAGTAGCACCCTATACAAGCCGATTCCTCCAAAGGACTTTCACCAAAGTGACTTCTTTATTTCTCAACCTCCGAATCTGATGATTAAAGATCTCCACAGGAACCTCCTCATAAGTGAGACTATCTTTCACACCCACATCCTCCAAGGGAACAATCAAGGCCGGATCACCCACACACTTTTTCAACAAGGAAACATGGAAAATCGGATGAACCGCTTCTAACTCTGATGGTAAATCCAACTCATAAGAAACCTTACCAACCCTCCTCAGAATCTGATAAGGACCTACAAATTGAGGACTAATCTTTTCTTTCTTACCAAATCTCATCACACCCTTCATGGGTGACACTTTTAGAAAAACCCAATCATTCACCTCGAACTCTAACTCCCTTCTCCTCACATCAGCATAGGACTTCTGTCGACTATGAGCGGTCTTCAACCTTTCCCGAATAAGTTGTACCTTCTCTATAGTCTCATAAACCAAATCTATCCCAATCAAGGTTGACTCACCAACCTCAAACCAATCAATAGGAGATCTACACCTCCGATCATAAAGGGCCTCATAAGGAGCCATCTGAATGCTAGAGTGGAAGCTGTTGTTGTAGGCAAACTCGATAAAAGGTAAGTGATCATCCCAGTTACCTTTGAAATCAATCACACAAGCCCTCAACATATCTTTCAAAGTCTGAATAGTACGCTCTGCCTAGCCATCTGTTTGAGGGTGAAAAGTTATGCTAAGCTTCACCTGAGTTCCAAGAACTCTCTGAAAGGATCTCCAAAACTGAGAAGTAAACTGAGTACCTCTATCTGAAATGATGGAAAACGGAACACCATGCAACCTAACTATCTCCCAGATGTAGAGTCTGGCATAGTCATCCGCTGAATCCATAGTCTTAACAGCCAAGAAATGGGATGATTTAGTCATCCAGTCGACAATCACCCAAATCGAATCATGCTGCCTTCGAGTACGAGGCAAACCTGTAATGAAGTCCATATTGATCGCCTCCCACTTCCAAGTAGAAAGGTTAATATCCTGAATCATGCCACCCGATCGCTGATGCTCTACCTTTTACCTGTTGATAGTTGGGACACTTAGCCACAAACCCGGTTATGTCCTTCTTCATACCATTCCACCTATAGACTTCTCGTAGATGATGGTACATCTTGGTGGCACCCGGATGAATGGAATATCTAGAACTATGAGCCTCCGTTAAAATCTGATGTCTCAAATCATCTACGCCTAGAACACATAGAAGACCCTGATAATGAAGCACTCCATCTCCCCTTTAAGAGAAAACCTCAACCCGTTGCTGATGAACTACACCCTTAAGCTAAAGCAAAATCAGATCATTGTCTTGTTTTTCCTTCACTTCGGCTACCAAGGAAGACTTGGAACCATTATGAACAATAACACCACCCTCAGTAGAGTCCATAAGTTGAACTACCAATCTGGCAAGTCAAAGAACATCTTTCACCAATTCTTTCCTCCCAACTTCAATCAAAGCCACACTACTCATGGACAATCTACTCAAAGCAGCTGCTACAATATTGGCTTTACCCGGGTGGTAAAGCACACTCATATCATAATCCTTAAAGATCTCAAGCCACCTCCTTTGTCACAAATTCAACTCCTTCTGAGTAAACACGTATTGGAGACTCTTGTGATCAGTGAACACATCCATATGAATGCCATACAAGTAATGTCTCCAAATCTTCAAAGCAAAGACCACGGCCGCCAACTTAAGATCATGAGTAGGGTAGTTCTTCTCATGAGTCTTAAGCTGTCTAGAAGCATAAGCAATCACCTTACCTCGCTGTATCAACACACAACCCAACCCTACTATAGAAGCATCACAATAAACCACAAAGTCATCCAAACCCTCGGGTAGGGTCAACACTGGAGGGGTGGTCAATCTAGTCTTCAATTTCTAAAAACTCTTCTCACACGAATCTGACCACTGTAATTTTACATTTTTCTGGGTTAATCAAGTCAAAGTCGAAGCAATGGAAGAAAATCCCTCTACAAACCTTCTATAGTAACCAGCCAAACCCAAGAAACTTCGAATATCTGACGGGGGAGTAGGTCTAGGCCAGTTCTTCACTGCTTTGATCTTTTGAGAATCCACACGAATACCATCACCTGTCATAATGTGACCTAGAAAAGCTACAGACTGCATCCAGAACTCACACTTGCTAAACTTAGCAAACAACTGACGATCCTCTAGGGTTTGCAACACAACTCTCAAGTGGACCGCATGCTCCTCCTCACTCCTAGAATAGATGAGGATATCATTAATGAACATAATCATAAACAAATCCAGATACTGCTTGAACACACGGTTCATCAAATCCATAAAAGCTGCAGGGGCATTGTTTAGTCCAAAATATATAACCACAAACTCATAATGACCATACCGAGTCCTGAAGGCTGTCTTCGGAATATTACACTCCCGAACCCAAAGATGATGATACCCAGATCTAAGATCAATCATAGAGAAACAACTAGCACCCTGAAGCTGATCGAACAAGTCATCAATCCTAAGAATGGGATACTTATTCTTGATTGTGACCTTGTTCAACTATCAGTAATCAATACACATCCGAAGAGAACCATCCTTCTTACGCACAAACAACACTGGGTCACCCCAAGGGGATATACTAGGCTTGAAGAAATCCTTATCAAGAAGATCCTTCAACTGACCCTTCAATTCCTTAAGTTCTGCTGGGGCCATTCTATTAGGAGGAATAGAGATAGGATGTGTATCTGGAATGAGGTCTATCCCAAAGTCGATCTCCCACTCAGGAGGGACTCCGGGCAAATCCTCAATAAATACCTCACGGAACTCACTCACAACAGGAACTGACTGAAAAAGAGGGGTCTCGGACTCCGTGTCCATAACCCAAACAATATGATACACATAACCTTTAGAGATCATCTTCCTAGCCTTAAGATAAGATATGAAATGACTTTTTGATGATAGGGGACTACCTTGCCATTCTAAGACGGGATCATTTGGAAACTTTAAACTGATAACCCGAGTACGGCAACCAATATAAGCATAACATGCCTACAACCAATCCATACCAAGAATGACATCATAATCAGTCATCTCCAACTCCACTAAATCCCCTGAAGTGACTCTATGAAGGACTGAGATAGGTCAATTTTGATAGATTCTTTCGGCTAGGACTGATTCACCAACAGGAGTAGAAACATAAAAGGGTTCTAAAAGCAACTAAGAACAAACTTCAAACTTACATGCTACATAAGGAGTCACAAAAGATAAGGAAGCACTAGGGTCCAACAAAGCATACACATCAAAAGAGAAAACCTTCAACATACCAGTAATAACATCTGGGGAACCCTCCTGATCCTGACGAGAGGACATAGCATAAAGGCAGTTCTGGCGCTGCCCACCAGAACTAGAAGTTGTACCCTACTGGGCTGGTCGACCTCCTGAAGTTGATGTGGTAGGCTGAGTCCTACCTCCCTGTCCCTTCTTAGCTGAAGGGCAATCCCTGATACGGTGCCTAGGCTGACCACAACCAAAGCAACTGCCTGATCTAGCTAAGCACTCTCCAGTATGACTCTTCCCACACTTGCCACAGGCGGGGTAAGTAGACCCCTTGGCAACACTTCCCTGGGAAACAGAACCAACTCCTATACCAGTCTGACCATGATGAGGCCTGGAAGCCTGAGTAGGAGTACTAACTGAAGAGTGAATGGGGCCTGATGACTTCTTCTGAAATAAGGAGGGATGTTCGCCTTCGAACCTCTGATGACTGAAACCTGAACCCTCAGATCTATCCCTATTGTTCTCCTTAGCCATCTCCCTAAGTCTATCTCCCTCGATCTGGTGAGCATGAGTCATGGGCCTGGAAATAGTCATATCACCCAACAGCATAGCACACCTACATTTCCTTTTCACCAAATCTGAAACCCCATAGATAAACTTGGTCATCTGATCATGTGGGTCCGCTACCATAGAGGGGGAATACCTAGACAACTGAGTGAACTTAAAACTGTACTCCTGAACAGTCATAAATCCCTGTCTCAAGTTCACAAACTCCTCAACCTTAGCTTGCCTCTACTCTCATGGAAAGAACCTGTCAAGGAAGGCCCTCTCAAAACACTCCCAAGTCATGGGGACCGCGTCACTCACCCTAGCCTCCTTCCATGAGGTGAACCAAATATAAGCCACATCCTTAAGTTGATAGGATGCAAGCTCTACACAATCAACACCAACCACTTGCATAACATCGAAGATCTTCCTCACTTCATCAATAAAGTTGAGCGGGTCCTCACTCACTTTGAAACACTAGAACTCAGGCGGGTTCATACGAATGAAATATCGAACTCGGGCCACCACCCCACCGTGAGGGTGAACATGAGCAGGAGCCTGCTGATTGGCTTGGGCAGCCATAGTCTGTGCCAATAGGTGGATATCATTCTAAAACTCCTCATTCGTGACCTCGGGAGCCGTAACTAGAGGAACAACAATCCTAGTGGCCCGGGGAAGCATAGCACATCGTGAAGGCATAATCTAAAACATTCAAGGCAAGAATTATAGGAACATTAGAGTTACGCTCTATCTCACGACATAATCATGAAAGAAGTGAAGTTTTCTATGACATCTCATAGCTCCCCTCTCATATATGTGGTGCACTTCACACATATGAAAGAGACTCTACTCGATGCAGCTTTCAGACATCCTAGGACTCTTGAACCTGAGGCTCTGATACCAAGTTTGTCACGCCCCGAGGTTACCCTCTAGACATAACACGGGACCTGGGACAACAAGTGCCCCAAGCTAACCCTTGGTCATAGCATTCTCAAGCATAACAAAGATAAGCGAAAGCATAACAGATAAAGTCAAAATAACATAAATGGATAGTCAAGTCAGATAGAAATACAAGATCCATAAGAAGACTCGAATACTGTCTATGTCTGAAAGCCTCTAATCATAACATAAAGAGTTGCTAGGACAAGACCCTAGCTAACTCGAAGTACGAAAATAAGAAACTACACACTAAGAGAATAACTAGTCCTTGACCTAAGAGGACTCACCAAAAACTGATAGAATGTGGCCTGAAAGATCTAGCTATGAACCTGAGAAGGAACGCCTAAATCTGCATCATCAAAGGATGCAGCGCAAGATATGTGTCAGTACTATGAAATGTACCAAATATGTGAGAAGTGCATAATTTAACGAAAACATACTTAAAGCGTGAATAAAACTTAGTTCATGTATAAATGAAATCTCAAGTAAACATCATAAGTTCAAATAAATCAAAGCTTCATATGGGAGTTTCTTATAACCGACAATAGACCATGTGAGCTACATGAAATCTAACTATATAACTCTAGTTAGCAAAGCTGAATTGAACCCTTCCAAGGAACGAGTCACCATACCCAACTATATAACCCTAGTTGACAAAGCTTTCCTAATGCCCGCTAAGACACAGGACACCAATATCAAGATGTGGATCCACTCTCATAAGCCCATAGGGCAAATCATAACCTATGCTGGCAACATAGTTTTCGACTTAGGTAATTGAACCCTCATCGCTCGGTGCTAAGTACTACTCCTAAAACATGCATATAGCTCATAAGTTCATGAAGGTATAATTGAATACCAATCTCTTTTGAAAAGCATGATGACACATCGGGTACCATGCAATTCTCACATTATAAGTTCTTAAAGTAAAGCATAGCCATAATTCAATTCATACTTTTCTTTCTAAATTCATACTTGAAGAATTTGGCATGCAATTTCATAAAATTCATAAAGTCATGATATCTACTCATGCCCAATTTCACTTGAAAATATGCAATTCAATGGAGTCACGCTAGAAATTAACTTCAATGTTTGGGCCTTTAAATATAATAAAGGAATCATTATCAAATCATAAATAAGTGATAAGAAACCATGAATTTAAGCATAGAAACTGATTTCATAAGCGTTTCATCAATTTAGATCAAAACCCTAATTTCATAAGTTCATAATTCAGATTAAGAATTAGGGGTTTTGGGCACAAGGGTGAGAGGAACCCATTGTTGAATACCCACATACCTTGATGGAAGCTAACCCACTAGAATTGGAAAGACTTAGAGACTTTATCTTGGAGCTTGAAACTTGGAGCTTGGAGAAGAACTTTTCCTTTTTGGGAGTTGAATGAAGAGCTTAGAAGGAACTTAGGCTAATGAGGGTGAAAACCCTACGTGAAGTAGTAAAAATGACATCACTTAGGGTTTAAAAGGGTGAGAACTGACTAAAATACCCCTGGGAAATAACTTAGGAAAATCTATTAAAAAGGCTGACTTTAAGTGACAACAGATAGTTTCCACGGACCGTAGAACAAACCACGATTCCTAGTTTCCATCCTGGTTTATGGCCAAGACAACAAGCTGCAGAAGATAAATGACTGGTGCATTCTACGGGTCGTAGAAAGAATGACGACCCATAGATCCCATCCGTAGTTCCTGAGTCAAAAGTTAACCTGCAAAAGATCAACCACAGATCAACATGACAGACCGTAGAAAGGATTACGGTCCGTAGAAGTGAGTCATCATTCTTGACATACCAACCAGTCCTCTGAACATGTTCCACGAGTCATTTTTACGGTCGGTGAATCAAACGACAGCCCGTAGAAAGAACTCGTGGTTCTTGGGGACATAGTCAGTCCTCAGATCTGATTCCACGATTGCATTCTACGGTCCGTAGAATGAACCATGGTCCATAGACTCCACTCGTGGTTTCAAACCAAATACTGAGATATACAAGTCAAGGATCACGACTCAGAACCATGACTCATGGTTCAGACCATAAACCGTCGTTGGACTCGTGATTCCTGGAAAGTTGGATTTTTCTACAACTTTTAAGTTTAAAAAGCTGAGTCGACTTCCGAGGTGTTACAATATCCCCCACTTGGGATCATTCATCCTCGAATGAAGACCAAGTAAGGGAAATTGGAAAGAAAACAACCCAACCAAACATCAAAATATGGAAACCAAGGAGAAACATGAAAACTAAACATTTTAACTTTGAAAACATGATAAACTAACTTCGGAAACATGCATACATGCTAGGAACATGAGAGAAACTGACGGAATAGGATCGGAGGAACATACTAAGGAGGAAACTATTACCTCAAGCTGAAGCGGAATAAGAATGGAAGAGATGAGGATATTTGGCCTTCATGGCCTCTTCCGCTTCCCAAGTAGCACCCTCTACAAGTTGATTCCTCCAAAGGACT
This sequence comes from Jaltomata sinuosa, assembly GCA_003996215.1. Lineage (NCBI taxonomy): Eukaryota > Viridiplantae > Streptophyta > Magnoliopsida > Solanales > Solanaceae > Jaltomata > Jaltomata sinuosa. The sequence continues at coordinate 114,587 of QJPP01001272.1, forward strand.
TTTATCAAAGCGACTTCTTTATTTCTCCATCTCCAAATTTGACAATTAAGGATCTCCACAGGAACCTCCTCATAAGTGATATTATCTTTCACACCCACATCCTCCAAGGGAACAATCAAGGTCGGATCACCCATACACTTTTTCAATAAGGAAACATGGAAAATCGGATGAACCGCTTCTAACTCTGATGGTAAATCCAACTCATAAGCAACCTTACCAACCCTCCTCAGAATCTGATAAGGACCTACAAATTGAGGACTAATCTTTCCTTTCTTGCTAAATCTCATCACACCCTTCATGGGTGACACTTTCAAAAAACCCAATCATTTACCTCGAACTCTAACTCCCTCCTTCTCACATCAGCATAGAACTTCTGTCGACTATGAGCGGTCTTCAACCTTTCCCGAATAAGCTGTACCTTCTCCATAGTCTCATAAACTAAATCTGGCCCAATCAAGGTTGACTCACCAACATCGAACCAATCAATAAGAGATCTGCACCTCCGACCATAAAAGGCCTCATAAGGAGCCATCTGAATGCTAGAGTGGAAGCTGTTGTTGTAGGCAAACTCGATAAGAGGTAAGTGATCATCCCAGTTACCTTTGAAATCAATCACACAAGCCCTCAACATATCTTTCAAAGAATGAATAGTACGCTCTGCCTGGCCATCTGTTTGAGGGTGAAAAGTTGTGCTAAACTTCACCTGAGTTCCAAGACCTCTCTGAAACGAGCTCCAAAACTGAGAAGTAAACTGAGTACCTCTATCTGAAATGATGGACAATGGAACACCATGCAACCTAACTATCTCCCAGATGTAGAGTCTGGCATAGTCATTCGCTGAATCCATAGTCTTAACAACCAAGAAATGGGATGATTTAGTCATCCGGTCAACAATCACCCAAATCAAATCATGTTGCCTTCGAGTACGAGGCAAACCTATAATGATGTCCATATTGATCGCCTACCACTTCCAAGTAGGAAGGTCAATATCATGAATTATGCCACCCGGTTGCTGATGCTCTACCTTATACCTGTTGATAGTTGGGACACTTAGCCACAAACCCAACTATGTCCTTCTTCATACCATTCCACCAATAGACTTCCCATAGATCACAGTACATCTTGGTGGCACCCGAATGAATGGAATATCTAAAACTGTGAGCCTCGGTCAAATTCTAATGTCTCAAATCATCTACGCTTGGCACACATAAAAGACCCAGTTAACGAAGCACTCCATCTCCCCCTTGGGAGAAACCTCAACCCACTGCAGATGAACTGCACCCTTAAGCTGAAGCAAAATTGGATCACTGTCTTGTTTTGCCTTCACTTTGGCTACCAAGGAAGACTCGAAACAATTCTGAACAATAACACCACCCTCAGTAGAGTCCATAAGTTGACCTCCCAATCGGGCAAGTCGATGAACATCTTTCACCAATTCTTTCTTCCTATCTTCAATCAAAGCCACACTACCCATGGACAATCTACTCAAAGCATCTCCCACAACATTGGCTTTACCCGGGTGGTAAAGCACACTCATATCATAATCCTTAAGGATCTCAAGCCACCTCCTTTGTCGCAAATTCAACTCCTTCTGAGTAAACACGTATTGGAAACTCTTGTGATCAGTGAACACATCCACATAAATGCCATACAAGTAATATCTCCAAATCTTCAAAGCAAAGACCACGGCCGCCAACTCAAGATCATGAGTAGGGTAGCTCTTCTCATGAGTCTTAAGATGTCTAGAAGCATAAGCATTCACCTTACTTCACTGCATCAACACAAAACCCAACCCGACTCTAGAAGCATCACAATAAACCACAAAGTCATCATAACCCTTGGGTAGGGTCAACACTAGACCGGTGGTCAATCTAGTCTTCAATTCTTGAAAACTCTTCTCACACGAATCAGACACTAGAATTTTACCTTTTTCTGGGTCAATCAAGTCAAAGGCAAAGCAATGGAAGAGAATCCCTCTACAAACCTTCTGTAGTTACCAGCCAAACCCAAGAAACTCCGAATATCCGATGGGGAAGTAGGTCTAGGCATGTTCTTAACTGCTTTGATCTTTCGAGAATCCACACGAATACTATAACCTGTCACAATATGACTTAGAAAAGCTATAGACTGCATCCAGAACTCACACTTGCTAAACTTAGCAAACAACTGATGACCCTTGAAGGTTTGTAACACAACCCTCAAGTGGCACGCATGCTCCTCCTCACTCCGAGAATAGATGAGGATATCATCAATGAACACAATCAAAAATAAATCCAGATACTGCTTGAGCACATGGTTTATCAAATTCATAAAAGATACAGGAGCATTGGTTAGTCCAAAAGACATAACCACAAACTCATAATGACCATACCGAGTCCTGAAGGCTGTCTTCGGAATATCACACTCCTGAACCCAAAGCTGATGATACCCAGATCTAAGATCAATCTTAGAGAAACAACTAGCATCCTGAAGCTAATCGAACAAGTCATCAATCCTAAGAATGGGATACTTATTCTTGATTTGACCTTCTTCAACTGTTAGTAATCAATACGCATCTGACGAGAACCATCCTTCTTACGCACAACAACACTGGGGTACCCCAAGGGGATATACTAGGCCTGATGAAACCCTTATCAAGAAGATCCTTCAACTGACCCTTCAATTCCATAAGTTCTGCTAGGGCCATTCTATAGAGAGGAATAGAGATAGGATGTGTATCTAGAATGAGGTCTATCCCAAAGTCAATCTCCCACTCAGGAGGGACTCCGGGCAAATCCTCAGGAAACACCTCAAGGAACTCAGTCAAAACAGAAACTGACTAAAAAGGAGGGGTTTCAGACTCCGTGTCCATAACCCGAACAATATGATACACATAACCTTTAGAGATCATCTTTCTAGCCTTAAGATAAGATATGAAATAACCTTTTGAGGATGGGCGACTACCTTGCCATTCTAAGACGGGTTCATTTGGAAACTTGAAACTGATAACCCGAGTATGGAAATCCATAGAATCATAACATGCATACAACCAATCCATACCAAGAATGACATCATAATCAGTCATCTCCAACTCTACTAAATCCGCTGAAGTGACTCTATGAAGGACTGAGATAGGGCAATTTTGATAGATTCTTTCGGCTAGGACTGACTCACCAACAAGAGTAGAAACATAAAGGGGTTCTAGAAGCAACTCAGAACAAACTTCAAATTTACATGGTACATAAGGAGTCACAAAAGATAAGGAAGCACCAGGGTCCATCAAAGCATACACATCAAAAGAGGAAACATTCAACATACTAATAACAACATCTGGGGAACCCTCCTGATCCTGATGAGAGGACATAGCATAAAGGCGGTTCTGGCGCTGCCCACCAGAACTAGAAGTTGTGCCCTGCTGGGCTGGTCGACCTCCTGAAGTTGCTATGGTAGGTTGAGTCCTACCTCCCTACCCCTTCTTAGCTGAAGGGCAATCCCTGATACGGTACCCAGGCTAACCACAACCAAAACAACTGCCATATCTCGCTAAGCACTCTCCAGTATGACTCTTCCCGCACTTGCCACAGGAGGGGTAAGTAGACCCCTTGGCAACATTCCCCTGGGAAACAGAACCAACTCCTCTACCAGTCTAACCATGATGGGGACTGGAGGCCTGAGTAGGAGTACTAGCTGAAGAGTGAACAAGGCGTGATGACTTCTTCTAAAATGAGGAGCGATGTCCGCCTCTGGACCTCTGATGACTGAAACCTGAACCCTCGGATCTAGCCCTCTTGTTCTCCTTAGCCATCTCCTTAAGTCCATCTCCCTCGATCTGGTGAGCATGAGTCATGAGCCTAGAAATACTCATATCACCCAACAACATAGCAGACCTACATTCATTTTCACCGAATCTGAAACCCCATAGATAAACTTGCTCATCTGATCATGTGGGTCCGCTACCATAGAGGGGGCATACCTAGACAACTGAGTAAACTTCAAACTGTACACCTGAATAATCATAGATTCCTGTCTCAAGTTCATAAACTCCTCAACCTTAGTTTGTCTCAACTCTCGTGGAAAGAACCTGTCAAGGAAGGCCCTCTCAAAACACTCCCAAGTCGTGGGGATCACGTCTCTCACCCTAGCCTCCATCCATTAGGTGAACCAAATATGAGCCACATCCTTATGTTGATAGGATGCAAGATCTACACAATCAATACCAACCACTTGCATAAAATCAAAGATCTTCCTTACTTTATTAATAAAGTTGAGCGGGTCCTAACTCACTTTCGAACCCAAGAACTCAGGCGGGTTCATATGGATGAAATCTCAAACTCAGGTCGCCACCCCAACGTAAGGGTGAATAGGAGCAGGAACCTGCTGATTGGCTTGGGCAGCCATAGTCTGAGCCAATAGGTGGATAGCATTCTGAAACTCCTCATTCATGACCTCGGGAGCCAGAACTGGAGGAACAACATTCCTAGCAGCCCGAGGAGGCATAATCAGAAAGATTTAAGGCAAGGATTAGAGGAATATTATAGTTAAGCTTTATCGTACGACATGATCATGAAAGAAGTGATGTTTTCTATGACATCTCATAGCTCTCCTCTCATATGTGTGGCGCACTTCACACACATGAAAGAGACTCTACTCGATGCGGCTTTCAGATATCCTAGGACTCTTGAATATGAGGCTCTGATACCAAGTTTGTCACGCCCCGAGGTTACCCCCTAGAAGTAACACGGTACCTGGGACCACAAGTGCCCCAAGCTAACCCTTGGTCATAGCATTCTCAAGCATAACAAAGATAAGCGAAAGCATAATAGATAAAGTCAGAATAATATAAATGGATAGTCAAGTCAGATAGAAATATAAGATCCATAAGAAGACTCGAATATTGTCTGTGTATGAAAGCCTCTACTCATAACATAAAGAGTTGCTAGGACAAGACTCTAGATAACTATAAGTACAGAAATAAGAAGCTACACACTATGAGCATAACTAGTTCTCGACCTAAAAGGACTCACTGACAGCTGATAGAATGTGTCCTGAAAGCTCTAGCCACGAACTTGAGAAGGAACACCTGAATCTGCATCATCAAAAGATGCAGCACAAGATATGCGTCAGTACTATGAAATGTACCGAATATGTGAGAGATGCTTAATTTAATGAAAACATACTTAAAGCGTGAATAAAACTTAGTTCATGCATAAATGAAATCTCAAGTAAACATCATAAGTTTAAATAAACCAAAGCGTCATACGGGAGTTTCTTATAACCAAGAATAGACCATGTGAGCTACATAGAATCTATCTATATAATCCTAGTTAGCAAAGCTGACTTGAACCCTGCCAAGGAACGAGTCACCATACCCAATTATATAACCCAAGTTGGCAAAGCTGCCCTAATGCCCGCTAAGACACAGGACACCATTATCAAGATGTGGATCCACTCTCATAAGCCCATAGGGCAAATCATAACCTATGCTGGTAATGTAGTTTTCGACTAGGGTAATCAAACCCTCATCGCTCGGTGCTAAGTACTACTCCCAAAACATGCATATAGCTCATAAGTTCATGAAGGTATAATCGAATACCAATCTCTTTTAAAAAGCATGATGACACATCGGGTACTATGCAATTCTTACATCATAAGTTCTTAAAGTAAATCATAGCCATAATTTAATTCATACTTTTCTTTCTAAATTCATACTTGAAGAATTTGACATGCAATTTCATAAAATTCATAAAGTCATGATATCTACTTATGCCCAATTTCACTTGAAAATATGCAATTCAATGGAGTCATGCTAGAAATTAACTTCAATGTTTGGGCCTTTAAATATAATGAAGGAATCATGATCAAATCATAAATAAGTGATAAGAAATCATGAATTTAGGCATAGAAACTGATTTCATAAGCTCTTCCCCAATTTAGATCAAAACCCTAATTTCATAAGTTTATAATTCAAATTAAGAATTTGGGGTTTTGGGCACAAGGGTTAGAGGAACCCATTGTTGAATACCCACATACCTTGATGGAAGCTAACCCACTAGAATTGGAAAGACTTAGGAGACTTGATCTTGGAGCTTGAAACTTGGAGCTTGGAGAAGAACTTTTCCTTTTTGGGAGTTGAATGAAGAACTTAGAAGGAACTTAGGCTAATGAAGGTGAAAACTCTTCTTGAAGTAGTCAAAATAAATTCACTTAGGGTTTAAAACAGTGAGAAATAACTAAAATACCCCTGGGAAATAACTTAGGAAAAGCTGTTAAAAAGGTTGTCTTTCAGTGACCACGGATTGTTTCCACGTACCGTAGAACAAACCACAGTTCGTGGTTTCCATCCGTGATTTTTGTCCAAGCCAACAAGCTGCAGAACATAAATGACGGGTCCATTCTATGGGTCGTAGAAAGAATGACGACCTGTAGATCCCATCCGTAGTTCCTGAGTCAAAATTGAACCTGCAGAAGATCAACCACGGATCAACATGACGGACCATAGAAAGGATTACGGTCCATAGAAGTGAGTCGTCATTCCTGACATACAAAACAGTCCTCTGAACATGTTCCACGAGTCATTTTTAAGGTCTGTGAATCAAACGATAGCCCGTAGAATCAACTCATTGTTCCTGGGGACTTAATCAGTCCTCAAGTATGATTCTACGAGTGCATTCTATGGTTTGTAGAATGAACCATGGTCCGTAGACTCCACTCATGGTTTCAAACCAGAAACTGAAATTTACAAGTCAGGGATCATGACTCAGAACCACGACTCGTGGTTTAGACCACGAATCGTCGTTGGACTCGTGATTCCTGGAAAGTTAGATTTTTCTATAACTTGTAAGTTTAAAAAGCTGAGTTGACTTTTGGGGTGTTAAAATATCCCCCCTTGGGATCATTTGTCCTCGAATGAAGACCAAGTAAGGGAAATTGGAAAGAAAATAGCCCAACCAAACATCAAAATATAGAAACCAAGGAGAAACATGAAAACTAAACTTTTTAACTTTGAAAACATGATAAACTAACTTCGGAAACATGCATACATGCAAGGAACATGAGAGAAACTGACGGAATAGGATTGGAGGAACATACTAAGGAGGAAACTATTACCTCAAGCTGAAGCGGAATTAGAATGGAAGAGATGAGGATATTTGGCCTTCATGGCCTCTTCCGCTTACCAAGTAGCACCCTTTACAAGCTGATTCCTCTAAAGGACTTTCACTGAAGTGACTTCTTTGTTTCTCAACCTCCAAATCTGATGATCAAGGATTTCCACAGGAACCTCCTCATAAGTGAAACTATCTTTCACACCTACATCCTCCAAGGTAACAATCAAGGCCGGATCACCCACACATTTTTTCAACAAGGAAACATGGAAAACCAGATGAACCGCTTCTAACTCTGATGGTAAATCCAACTCATAAGAAACCTTACCAATCCTCCTCAGAATCTGATAAGGACCTAAAAATTGAGGACTAAGCTTTCCTTTCTTGCCAAATCTCATCACACCCTTCATGGGTGACACTTTCAGAAAAACCCAATCATTCGCCTCGAACTTTAACTCCCTCCTCCTCACATCAGCATAGAACTTTTGTCGACTATGAGCGTTCTTCAACCTTTCCCGAATAAGTTGTACCTTCTCCATAGTCTCATAAACTAAATCTGGCCCAATTAAGGTTGACTCACCAATATCGAACCAATCAATAAGAGATCTGCACCTCCGACCATAAAAGGCCTCATAAGGAGCCATCTGAATGCTAGAGTGGAACACCATGCAACCTAACTATCTGAAATGATGGACAACAGAACACCATGCAACCTAACTATCTCCCAGATGTAGAGTCTGGCATAGTCATCCGCTGAATCCGTAGTCTTAACAGCCAAGAAATGGGATGATTTAGTCATCCGGTCGACAATCACCCAAATCGAATCATGTTGCCTTCGAGTACGAGGCAAACCTGTAATGAAGTCCATATTGATCGCCTCCCACTTCCAAGTAGAAAGGTTAATATCATGAATCATGCCACCCGATCGCTGATGCTCTACCTTTTACCTGCTGATAGTTGGGACACTCAGCCACAAACCTGGTTATGTCCTTCTTCATACCATTCCACCTATAGACTTCTCGTAGATGATGGTACATCTTGGTGGCACCTGGATGAATGGAATATCTAGAACTATGAGCCTCGGTTAAAATCTGATGTCTCAAATCATCTACGCCTAGAACACATAAAAGACCCTGATAACGAAGCACTCCATCTCCCCTTTAAGAGAAAACCTCAACCCGTTGCTGATGAACTACACCCTTAAGCTAAAGCAAAATCAGATCACTGTCTTGTTTTGCCTTCACTTCGGCTACCAAGGAAGACTTGGAACCATTCTGAACAATAACACCACCCTCAGTAGAGTCCATAAGTTTAACTACCAATCGGGCAAGTCGATGAACATCTTTCGCCAATTCTTTCTTCCCAACTTCAATCAAAGCCACACTACTCATGGACAATCTACTCAAAGCAGCTGCTACAATATTGGCTTTACCCGGGTAGTAAAGCACACTCATATCATAATCCTTAAGGATCTCAAGCCACCTCCTTTGTCGCAAATTCAACTCCTTCTGAGTAAACACGTATTGGAGACTCTTGTGATCAGTGAACACATCCATATGAATGCCATACATGTAATGTCTCCAAATCTTCAAAGCAAAGACCTCTTCTCATGAGTCTTAAGCTGTCTAGAAGCATAAGAAATCACCTTAACTCGCTGCATTAACACACAACCCTACCCAACTCTGGAAGCATCACAATAAACCACAAAGTCATCCAAGCCCTCGGGTAGGGTCAATAATGGAGCGGTTGTCAATCTAATCTTCAATTCCTAAAAACTCTTCTCACACGAATCAGACCACTGGAATTTTACATTTTTATGGGTCAATCGAGACAAAGGCGAAGCAATGGAAGAGAATCCCTCTACAAACCTTCTGTAGTAACCAGCCAAACCCAAGAAACTCTGAATATCCGACGGGGAAGTAGGTCTAGGCCAGTTTTTCACTGCTTTGATCTTTTGAGAATCCACACGAATACCATCACCTGTCACAATGTGACCTAAAAAATCTACAGACTGCATCCAGAACTCACACTTGTTAAACTTATCAAACAACTGACAATCCTTGAGGGTTTGCAACACAACCCTCAAGTGGCACGCATGCTCCTCCTCACTGTGAGATAAGATGAGGATATCATCAATGAACACAATCATAAACAAATCCAGATACTTCTTGAACACCTGGTTCATCAAATCCATAAAAGCTGCAGGAGCATTGGTTAGTCCAAAATACATAACCACAAACTCATAATGACCATACCGAGTCCTAAAGGCTATCTTTGAAATATCACACTCCCAAACCCAAAGCTGATGATACCCAAATCTAAGATAAATCTTAGAGAAACAACTAGCACCCTTAAGTTGATCGAACAAGTCATCAATCCTAGGAATGGGATACTTATTCTTAATGGTGACCTTGTTCAACTGTCAGTAATCAATACCCATCCGAAGAGAACTATCTTTCGTACTCACAAACAACACTGGGGAACCCCAAAGGGATATACTAGGCCTGATAAAACCCTTATTAAGAAGATCCTTAACTGACCCTTCAATTCCTTAAGTTCTGCTGGGGCCATTCTATTGAGAGGATTAGAGATAGGATGTGTATCTGGAATGAGGTATATCCCATAGTTAATCTCCCGCTCAGGAGGGACTCCGGGCAAATCCTCAGGAAACACCTTAGGGAACTCACTCAAAACATGAACTGACTAAAAAGTAGGGGTTTTGGACTCTGTTTCCATAACCTGAAGAATATGATATACATAACCTTTAGAGATCATCTTTCTAGCCTTAAGATAAGATATGAAATGACCTTTTGAGGATGGGGGACTACCTTGCAATTCTAAGATGGGTTCATTTGAAAACTTGAAACTGACAACTCGAGTATGGCAATCCACAGAAGCATAACATGCATACAACTAATCCATACCAAGAATGACATCATAACTCCAACTCTACTAAATCCGCTGAAGTGACTCTATGAAGCACTGCGATAGGGCAATTTCAATAGATTCTTTCAGCTAGGACTGACTCACCAATAAGAGTAGAAACATAAAAGAGTTCTAAAAGCAACTCAGAACAAACTTCAAATTTACATACTACATAAGGAGTCACAAAAGATAAGGAGGCACCAGGGTCCAACAAAGCATACACATCAAAAGAGAAAACCTTCAACATACCAATAAAAATATTTGGGGAACCCTCCTGATCCTGATGATAGGACATAGCATAAAGGTAGTTCTGGCGCTGCCCACCAGAACTAGAAGTTGTGCCCCACTGGGCTGGTCGACCTCCTGAAGTTGTTGTGGTAGGTTGAGACCTACCTCCCTATCCCTTATTAGCTGAAGGGAAATCCCTAATATGGTGCCTAGGCTAACCACAACCAAAGCAACTGCCAGATCCGGCTAAGCATTCTCCAGTATTACTCTTCCCACACTTGCCACAGGCAGGGTAAGTAGACCCCTTGGCAACACTCCCCTGGGAAACAGAACCAACTCCTCTACTAGTCTGACCATGATGGGGTCTGGAGGCCTGAGTAGGAGTACTAGCTGAAGATTGAACAGGGCCTGATGACTTCTTCTAAAATGAGGAGCAATGTCCACCTCTGGACCTCTGATGACTAAAACCTGAACTCTCGGATCTAGCCCTCTTGTTCTCCATAACCATCTCCCTAAGTCTAACTCTCTCGATCTGGTGAGCATGAGTCATGAGCCTAGAAATAGTCATATCACCCAACAACATAGCAGACCTACATTCTTTTTTCACCGAATGTGAAACCCTATAGATAAACTTGCTCATCTGATCATGTGGGTCCGCTACCATAGAGGGGGCATACCTAGACAACTGAGTGAACTTCAAACTGTACTCCTGAATAGTCATAGATCCCTGTCTCATGTTCACAAACTCCTCAATCTTAGCTTGTCTCAACTCTCGTGGAAAGAACCTGTCAAGGAAGGCTCTCTCAAAACACTCCCAAGTCGTGGGGATCGCATCCCTCACCCTAGCCTCTATCCATAGGGTGAACCAAATATGAGCCACATCCTTAAGTTGATATAATGCAAGATCTACACAATCAACACCAACCACTTGCATAACATCGAAAATCTTCCTCACTTCATCAATAAAGTTGAGCGGGTCCTCACTCACTTTCGAACCCCAAAACTCAGGCGGGTTCATATGGATGAAATCTCAAACTCAGGTCGCCACCCCATCGTGAGGGTGAATAGGAGTAGGAGCCTACTGATTGGCTTGGGCAGCCATAGTCTGAGCCAATAGGTGGATAGCATTTCTAAACTCCTCATTCATGACCTCGAGAGCCAGAACTGGAGGAATAACATTCCTAGCGGTTCGGGGAGGCATAGCACATCGTGAAGGCATAATATGAAATATTCAAGGCAAGGATTAGAGGAACATTAGAGTTAAGCTCTATCACACGACATGATCATTTAAGAAGTGAAGTTTTTTATGACATCTCATAGCTCCCCTCTCATATATGTGGCGCAATTCACACACATAAAAGAGACTCTACTCGATGCGGCTTTTAGACATCCTAGGACTCTTGAACCTGAGGCTCTACTACCAAGTTTGTCATGCCCCGAGGTTACCCCCTAGACATAACTCGGGACCTGGAAACACAAGTGCCCCAAGCTAACCCTTGGTCATAGCATTCTCAGCATAACAAAGATAAGTGAAAGTATAATAGATAAAGTCAGAATAACATAAATGGATAGTCAAGTCAGATAGAAATACAAGATCCATAAGAAGACTCGAATACTGTCTGTGTCTGAAAGCCTCTACTCATAACATAAAGAGTTACTAGGATAAGACCCTAGCTAACTCAAAGTACATAAATAAGAAGCTACACACTAAGAGCATAACTAGTCCTCGACCTAAGAGGACTCACCGACAGCTGATAGAATGTGGCCTAAAAGATCTAGCCACGAACCTGAGAAGGAACACATGAATTTGCATCATCAAAGGATGCATTGCAAGATATGCGTCAGTACTATGGAATGTACCAAATATGTGAGAGATGCATAATTTAGTGAAAACATACTTAAAGCGTGAATAAAACTTAGTTCATGCATAAATGAAATCTCAAGTAAACATCGTAAGTTTAAATAAATCAAAGCTTCATACGAAAGTTTCTTATAACCTACAATAGACCATGTGAGCTACATGGAATCTAACTATATAACCCTAGTTAGCAAAGCTAACTTAAACCCTACCAAGGAATGAGTCACCATACCCAATTATATAACCTAGTTGGCAAAGTTGCCTTAATGCCCGCTAAGACACAGGACACCATTATCAAGATATGGATCCACTCTCATAAGCCCATAGGAAAAATCATAACCTATGCTGGCAACGTTGTTTTTGACTTGGGTAATCGAACCCTCATCGCTCGGTGCTAAGTACTACTCCCAAAACATGCATATAGCTCATAAGTTCATGAAGATATAATCGATTACCAATCTCTTTTGAAAAGTATGATGACACATCGGGTACCATGCAATTTTCACATCATAAGTTCTTAAAGTAAAGCATAGCCATAATTCAATTCATGCTTTTCTTTCTAAATTCGTACTTTAAGAATTTGGCATGCAACTTCATAAAATTCATAAAGTCATGATATCTAATAATGCTCAATTTTACTTGAAAATATGCAATTCAATCGAGTCATGCTAGAAATTAACTTCAATATTTGGGCATTTAAATATAATAAAGAAATCATGATCAAATCTTAAATAAGTGATAAGAAACCATGAATTTAAGCATAGAAACTGATTTCATAAGCTTTTCCCCAATTTAGATCAAAACCCTAATTTCATAAGTTCATAATTCAAATTAAGAATTGGGGGTTTTGGGCACAAGGGTGATAGGAACCCATTGTTGAATACTGACATACCTTGATGGAAGCTAACCCACTAGAATTAGAAAGACTTAGGAGACTTGATCTTGGAGCTTGGAGAAGAACTTTTCCTTTTTGGGAGTTGAATGAAGAGCTTAGAAGGAACTTAGGCTAATGAGGGTGAAAACCCTTCTTGAAGTAGTAAAAATGACATCACTTAGGGTTTAAAAGGGTGAGAACTGACTAAAATACCCCTGGGAAATAACTTAGGAAAAGCTGTTAAAAAGGTTGACTTTCAGTGACCATGGATAGTTTCCACGAACCGTAGAATAAACCACGGTTCATGGTTCCCATCCGTGTTTTCTGGCCAAGCCAACAAGCTGCAGAAGATAAATGACGGGTCCATTCTACAGGTCATAGAAAGAATGACGACCCGTAGATCCCACCGTAGTTCCTGAGTCAAAATTGAACCGCCAGAAGATTAACCACAGATCAACATGATGGACCATAAAAAGGATTACGGTTCGTAAAAGTGAGTCGTCATTCCTGACATACCAACCAATCCTCTTAACATGTTCCACGAGTCATTTTTACGGTCCATTAATCAAATGATGGCCCGTAGAAACAATTCATGGTTCCTGGGGACTTAGTAAATCCTCAGGTCTGATTCCACGAGTGCATTCTACGGTCCGTAGAATGAACCACGGTCTGTAGACTCTACTCGTGGTTTCAAACTAGAGACTAAAATATACAAGTCAGGGATCAAGACTCAGAACCATGACTCGTGGTTCCTACCATGAACCATCGTTAGACTCGTGATTGCTGAAAAGTTGGATTTTTCTGCAACTATTAAGTTTAAAAAGCTAAGTCGACTTCCGGGGTGTTACAAGATTTTAAAACATTCAAGAGAAAAAAAAAGATACATTTTTTACAAAGAGTGATGATACACACTTGTTACTTTGAGGGAAACTAACAGTAAGCGAGCAAATCTATCTTAAGCATGCTAGAGCAAATAATTTTAATCAAAGTGAAATATGAAAATAAGAATGAGATGATTTCCTATAATGCCTATATGAAATACCCTTATGACAGATTTGAGGAGAGAATAAAGGGAGCAGGGGAGAGTGAATTGGACTCGAAAAGGAACTACATGCATTAGGAGAAGAACAGAAAATTAGAGGGAAGCTAGTTTAGATAATTGGCGAGCAATAGACAGAGTTTTGCAAAGATACTATGATGTAGTTTCATGCTAGAAATCAGCCATGTCAAGGTTGAAACATGCTGAAAGAGTAAGACTTTTTAAAAACATAATGATCATACAACCAACATTAATTAATTTAGTCTAAAGACATCAGGTGATCTGATCAAAGAGGCTGCGTAATTTATCCAAGATTCTTTCATATTTTCAAAGAAGAATTACACATATTCTTATAACGAATACATGAATTATTTATGATGATTTGACGCCTAAATATGATCATTCACACGACTTGTCACTTAAACAACTAAGATGCTTCACTTTCGAGAGGTTTTAAAACAGTGAGAAATAATCACATTTTGGGAAAACAATTTTAGGCACACAAGTCATGAAACATACATCGTTTGTCGTCAAATTAGAACCAGCGGATAAAGGAAAGAATAAAGACCAACTAAGACTTGATATTTCATCAATTAACACTTTCAATCTTGATACATCAAGTTGGTTTTAACCCACATTTAGAGGCTTAACATGTTGAATACATATAAAAGAAAGATGCAGTAAAGGGGAAATATTTGTCGAAGAGTCTCAAATCAAGAAAAATCTTCATGAAAATCTTCATGCCAAAGCAAATCAATATTCATGGGAACATAACAATTGTGAAATAACAAGCAACATCAATTTTGATTCAATAATTCTTTAGCTTGAAAGGTAGCTTCGAATTTTGACAGAATAAACTTAGTATCTCCTTTCTACGTTCTTTTTTCAACAACAGGATAATTTTAAACTCCCTCTAAGCAAAACAACATAGCAACGTTTACAAAGAAAGCAGTTCTTATGATGAGAAGAAACAAAGGAAAAAATAAAACAAAAAACCAAAACTTTAATACTCGATGATGACTTTAAATAAATAAATTCTAAGAATTCATTCACAATTTCTCAATATTAAATCAAACAAGACCAGACGGAAAATTACCCTATATTTTTAATAACAAAGTAAAACAAAAGAAAGAAAGTTGAACAGAGAGGTTACCTGTTTCTGGGCAGCAACCTGAGAACAAACGAGCTTCTGTCGGAACCTCGCTCCACCACCGATGGAAAATACCCACTATGAATTCTCTTAGCCAAAATTCTAATCTCAATGGAGTCTTACAAGAATTTTAGCCCCTAGAATCCTTGGTGAACAGTTAAAACAAAAGGGGTATTTATAGGGAGAACTTGGGGGATTTTGGGGACTAATTTTTGGTGTGGGAATAGGGATTTTTGAGGGGTTTTTTTTGGAAATTTGTTGAGGATTTTGAATCTTTTTAAGGGGATAAGGATCCATATCACTACACTCGTACCATCTTGGTATAATTTAGGCGGGATTTCGCCAAAAGGATGAGGAGGAGACGCAGATTAAGAGCTATTCTGGTACTTTCTTGGTACAAATCTCGTGCTAGGCATGCGTAACAGTACATAGAAAATGAGAGAGAGAGAGGGAACAAAGGGATAAGGGGGTGGAAATTAGGGTTTGCTCATTATATTGTTTGCTAAGGAGAAAGAAGAGAGAAGGAGTCGTTTGGTTGTTTTGTTTTGAGATAAAGGAGAAAGAGGTGAGATAAGGGTGTGTTGAGGTGGGCCTGGACTGGGTCAAGGGAATTAGGTTGAGTATTTTATCATTGTTGGGCCATTATTGGCTGAAACAAAGAGGAGTTATAAGGGAAATGGTAAAATTGTTTAAAATTTGGCCACATTTGTAAAAATGTGGCCACTCTTGAACTTAGGAGATAGACAAATTAAGAAGGATTTAGTGAAATCGGCTATAATTGAAATAATTTAAGAAGTTTAGGCTAAAATTGGAATAGTGGTAAATTAATCAAAATCAATTACTTGAGCTTCTTTTTTTTAAATTATTTGAAATAGTTATTCCGTTTTAAAGCATAACTATTTCATTTAAAATTCTTAAACCAATCATGGCATGATGGACTTCTTTCTTGGAGGTGAGACTTGTAAGGCGTATTCAAATCTGAGTGGTGTTTGAGTATTCTTAGAGTTTGGAGCTTAGCTGATGATTACGGGATTCGTGGTAGGCTTACCACACTTCTTGCAGAGGCTTGGTTTTGGTTTGGGTATGTTGGGCAGGTTGCCTTGGTTCATTCGCTTCCAGATGACTCAGACTCGGCACGATGCAACAGTTGGGTTTGTTCTAGAGTTTAGAAGTTTCTCCGTCAACTAAGGGTATTCATATATGCCTTTCCTAGCTTTGGTGGGCGTATTTCAGTTGAGTTCATATGGGTTGTTTAGTCAGGTTTAGTTGGCAAGTTTGATGTTAGCAGAGGTATTCGTCCATTGGTTGGTGGTCAGTTGGGGTAAAACTACTACAGTATTCGAGTATGTGCTTTGGGTTAGTGTTTTAGATGTTGAGGGTGGTTTGAGTGTTCAACTTACATGAAGCTTCCTGTTCATGGTGCAAAAGGATTCAGTTCAGAATAAAAGGGTTTTGCAGATCAGCGGGTTCATGAATTGGAATTTTGGGTGATAGTTTTTCTGGTAAACTTGGTTATGGTTTCAAGGATTCAAATTTTGTGTGTTGGTCGCTTTTCTTCTCTGGTTTGGTGTTGTGTCAGTGCCTTCCGGTTGAGATTCTCGAGGTTCAATTTGGGTTGGCAAACCCTTGGTGTTTTGGAGTTTGAGGTAGGAATATATCTTGGCTAGTAAGGAGTTAAGGTTTGGTTGTTTTCTTGGGTTTTGTTCTGTTGGGTGCCGTCCGGTCGAGGAGGCTACCTGTTGTCCAAGAAAGTAGTACGGGCTTTGTATCTGCTGTCCTTAATCTCTAGTGTTTTCGTCTTTCCTGTCTTTCGGGGATGAAAGTCTTTTTAGTAGTGGATGATGTAATGACCCTTCTGGTTATTTACGTATTTTTGCCTTTCTTGTACTGTTAGAGCTTTGCCTGTAGCGGCCCCAAGTCATTTTTGGCTTGCTGCGACCGGTAGTTTGGTTCTCGGGATGTTTGTTTGGTCTTTTTGGCCGTTTCTTATTTTAGAGCTTTTAATTTTGGAAATCATTGACTTCAGTCAACATTCTTAGCTATCGTGCTCAGAATTAAATTCTGATAGTTCCATTGGCTTCGAAGGGTGGAACTTGGTTTAGTGAGACCTTTGGTCAGGATTCGAGAGATTTTCAGCTTGGAATTCTCTCTCATTTTGTGTTTTCAAGTCAGTTAGGCTTGTTTGGTTGACTTTGGTAAACATTCGGAGAAGATAACCTCGGATGGAAATTTCATCAGCGTTGTTAGCTCTGGAATGCCGAGTTTTAGTTAGGTAGTTAGTTGGTTCAGGTCCTGAGTGAGCCGGGATCATTTCGGATGTTTGGTTCACGTTAGCTAGTGTTGACTTGGGTCAACATTCCTCTAAGATGACCTCATATAGAAGTAGTCAATTTCGTTGAGTTTGAACGTCATTTCCACTCTAATAGCATTATTAGTTTGTGAATATTGATTTCTGATTATGCCTGGAATGCCCCATTGAGTTGTTAAAAGTCGCAGATTTTGCTATTGCAGATGCAGGCTTCATGCCTTAATCGCGATCACGATCCTTTTTCCTCACGATTGCGATGAAGCGCCTGATCCCTTGCTCTTTGTGTTCGCGATGTCCCTTGTTGCGACCGCAATGAAACTTTCTCTCCATTGTTCTTCGCGACCGCGTGGCTAGTCCTCGCGATTGAAATGGTCTAGCCAGCGTGGTCCTCGCAACCGTGAGAGGTCCCTTCATGATCGCGATGAAGGACCCCTGGGCAGTATATAATCCCCCAACTTTGTCTTCTTCACTCTAAAAATCAATTTCTCCATTGATAATGGCTCCAATCTCGTCTAAGCACTGTTTTGACTCAATTCTTGGGGTTGGGGTGCAAATTTCTTGGCCTTGATCATTCCTCCATCATTATTGGTGAGTTTTATCTGCTTAAATCCGTTAAATTCATCCCCTTTGATTCTTAATTTGTTCTTGAAATGGTTGCCTGTTTTGAGCCATTTTCCCTGGTTATATTTCTTCATATTCTGAGCATGCACACTTAGGAGTGTGGTGATCATAATGCTCTCTTCCATTTTCAGTTTTGGGTTGCAGGGCCCACGGACCTGTCGGTGACCCAAATTGTTGACCCAGCTATTCCTATAGCATTATGGGTATCGTTAGACTTGTTTTGATGTGTATATTATTGTGTTCATAGTGTTCTTACAAATTGGAGCTTTCCAGAGCAGTTTGATCCTGGACGACATCATTTCTGCAGCTAGTCATCGGACGACAGGTAGGTTATGGCTTTCCCTACCTAAACTCTGCGTATATAGGCGATAATTGCATTAATTAGTATCCTTGGGTGGGTGTTTTTAGGTTAGTACCCCAGACCTTGTCCGCCTTTCCATCCATTTATTTCATACATTATTTGTAGTATTTGTGTAGTATCGTATATTACCCTTGTGGTCCTGTGCGGCCTTGTATTGACTCTGGAACATAGATGGTGGGTTATTTGGGAATGTCCGCGAGTCCCTAACATAGAGGTTTTATTTTAGGCTAGTTATGTCTACTGTAGAGCTATTGAGCCTGTGCAGGGCCGGTAGGAATATTTGTGAGCCGTTGGGCTAATTTATATCTGTGTGCGAGCATATCATCCATGAAAAAGGGTTTTTTCCCTGCATGTTTTATCACTGTTTTGGCTTCAGTCCTACTATAGACGGTTTTCTAAACCTTGCATAGCCCCGGGGGCCCATTTTTGGTATAGATGATGATAAAACAAGAATTAGATGATTTTACAATGGTTTTCCTACTGATTCTAGGCTCGGAAGGGTAGAGCACTAGACTTGATTTTATAACTGATTTAGACCCGAGTATACTTTGGGCACCTCTTGAGAGGGTCTTTTGAGATTACTACTACTATTTTAGACCCGATTCGATCCCAGGCATGTACTATGAGGTTTCGGGTATTGAGCTACTATATGAGATTGTGTGGTTTTGTATGTGGTCTACGAGTAGACCTCCATGGACCCTGTCGATCCAGGACCTGGGGCTTTAGGTTGCGTGTACCGGATAAGGAGTGTACGGCATCGAAGGGGTACACGAGTACAATCCTTCCATGGGTCCTGCCTCTATATGGGCCCTTGAGGTACTTGAGGGGGGAACCTTTCGGTTACTTTCACACCATATCATTATCATGCATTTGGCACGCCGATCCCACCCTTATTTGTTGTGTGTTCAGTTTACACTCCGATTGTATGGGCGGTCGGGGGGTTTGTTTTCACTTGATTGTGTTCCTCGGTTGTATAAACGGCCGTTGGGACTGTAGGTAGATTATATTACTTTTGTCATCTTGTAGAGCTAGCTTGGAATTTTGGCATCGATTGGATGAGTGGTTTAGCCTTTGGAGGCACCGTTCTTGGGATTGAGATTATTGAGGGGCTAGTGGGTCTCATATTACCAAGATTCTGATTGTGTAGCTTTCTGAGCGATTGTGGAGTTTGATTCCTGTTTTATCCTGGTCTTGTTTAGCATATTTGGATACTTGTGGGTTAGTTATTCCATCTTAGGCTTGACTCATAAGTGGATTATATTTATCTTTATCTTGGTATTTGATGTCTTGGGCATGTTTCTGTTAGTATGTGATTTCTAGTTCAATTGTTGGCTTGATTTCCTTCCTTCCCGTTATTTTGAGGTTACCGGTATACTGCCCATCTCTTGAATTTTCTTTATATATACTGTTGTTGCAAGGATCCCAGGTGTGTCCTTATTCCTTCTTTCACCTGCGTTTTATGTGTATATATCTTCTGTGCTAGCATTGTTTGCTTATAACTCATGGTTGTCTATTCTCCGTGCTAGTTCCTTGTACTTTATCTTTTGCTTTCGTGATTGCTTTCTTGCTATCTGCTATTTACTATTTTTATATCTTATATGCACTCAGTCGGCTGATGATACCTACTGGGTACCCATTGCTTAGCAATTGGTGCTTATACTACTCTTCTGCATCTTTTTGATGCAGATATTAGTTGAGCCTTTGTCGTTGATTACGTTGGAGACTCGTGCAGCTTTTGGATCTTCGAGACTAAGGTGAGTGCCTAGCGGTTGGGGCTTGACCACGTATCCTATTTTGTACTGTTACTCTTTGTATATTTGGAGACAATTGTGCTTATTGGGGTTGGTGTAGTTTCATTATGTATATATTCAAGTTTTTGCTTCCGCTTTGTCTATCTTTATATTCTGCTTCTGCTTATTTCTGCTTATTGTGCGTATTGGTTAGGTAGTAGCCCATTACTAACCATTCTGGGCTACGGGGATTGATTCGCCTACTGGAGAATTGTAGGTACCAACATGACCTGAGAAATCAGGTCGTGACAACATGCAAAAGAAAACGTAAGACAGAGATTAGGATTAACATTAATTATAAAGATATAATCTTAATGGCAAAAGCTTAATGAAAGAAAAGGAATTTTTGTTCAGATGAGCTTTTAAAACATTCAAGAGAAAAGAAAAATATACAATTTTAACAGAAAGTGATGATACACACTTGTTACTTTGAGTAAAACTAACAGTAAGCGAGCAAATATATCTTAAGCATGCTAGAGCAAATAATTTTAATCAAAGTGAAACACGCAAACAAGGATGAGATGATT
This sequence comes from Jaltomata sinuosa, assembly GCA_003996215.1. Classification (NCBI taxonomy): domain Eukaryota; kingdom Viridiplantae; phylum Streptophyta; class Magnoliopsida; order Solanales; family Solanaceae; genus Jaltomata; species Jaltomata sinuosa. The sequence continues at coordinate 135,350 of QJPP01001272.1, forward strand.
TCCTATAACGCCTATATGAAATATCTTTATGATAAATTTGAGGGGAGAATAAAGGGAGCAGGGGAGAGTGAATTGGACTCAAAAAGGCACTACATGCATCAGGCAAAGAACAAAAAATTAGAGGGAAGCTAGTTTAGATAATTGGCAAGCAATAGACAGAGTTTTGCAAAGATACTATGATGTAGTTTCATGCTAGAAATCAGTCATGTCAAGGTTTAAACATGCTGAAAGAGTAAGCCCTTTTTAAAACATAACGATTATATAACCAATAGTAATTAATTTAGTCTAAAGACATCAGGTGATCTAAGCAAAGAGGTTGCGTAATTTATCCAAGATTCTTGCATATTTTCAAAGAAGAATTACACATATTCTTATAATGAATACATGAATTATTTATGATAATTTGACGCCTAAATATGATCATTCACGCCACTTGGCACTTATACAACTAAGATGCTTCACTTTCGGGAGGTTTTCAAACATTGAAAAATAATCACATTTTGGGCAAAAACATTTAGGCACACAAGTCATGAAACATACATTGCTTGTCGTCAAATTAGAACCAGTGGATAAAGGAAAGAATAAAGACCAACTAAGACTTGATATTTCAGCAATTAACACTTTCAATCTTGATACATCAAGTTAGTTTTAACCCACATTCAGAGGCTTAACATGTTGAATACACATAAAAGAAAGATGCAGTAAAGGGAAAATATTTGTCCAAGAGTCTCAAATCAAGAAAAATCTTCATGCCAACGCAAATCAATATTCATGGGAACATAATAGTTGTGAAACAACAAATAACATCAATTTTGATTCAATAATTTTTTTAGCTTGAAAAGCAGCTTCGAATTTGACAGAATAAACTTAGCATCTCCTTTTTACGTTCTTTTTTCAACAATAGGATAATTTTAAACTCCCTCTAAATAAAGCAGCATACCAATGTTTACACAGAAAGAAGTTCTTATGATGAGAAGAAACAGATGAAAAAATAAAACAGAAAATCAGAACTTTAATATTCGACAATGACTTTAAATAAGCAAATTCTGAGCATTCATTCACGATTTTTCAATATTGAATCAAACAAGACCAGTCGAAAAACTACCCTAGATTTTTAATAACAAAGTAAAACGAAAGAAAGAAAGTTGAATGGAGAGGTTACCATTTTTCGGGCAGCGACCTGAGAACAAATAAGCTTCTACCGGAACCTCGCTCCACCACCGACGAAAAGTACCCACTATGAATTCTCTTAGCCAAAATTCTAAGCTTAAAGGAGTCTTACAAGAATTTTAGCCCCCAGAATTCTTGGTGAACAGCGAAAATGAAAGGGGTATTTATAGGGTGAACTTGGGGGATTTTAGGGACTGATTTTCGGTGTGGAAATAGGGATTTTTGAGGGTTTTTTCTGAAAATTTGTTGAGAATTTTGAATCCTTGTGAGGGGATAAGGATCCAGCTCACTACACTCGTATCATCTTGGAACAATTTAGGCAGAATTTTGCCAAAAGGACGAGGAGGAGACGCAAATTGAGGGCACGTAGCTATTCTGGTACCTTCTTGGTACAAAACTCGTGCTAGGCATGCCTAACAATACAGAGGAAACAAGAGAGAGAAGGGGAACGCATGAATAAGGGGGCAACAATTAGGGTTTGCTCATCATTTGCTGAGGAGAAAGAAGAGAGAATGAGTCGTTTGGTTGTTTTGTGTTAAATGAAAGGAGAAAGAGGCTAGATAAGGGTGTATTGAGGCAGGCCTGGACCAGGTCAGGTGAATTGGGCTGAGTATTTTGTCATTGTTGGGCCACTGCTGGCTGAAACAAAGAGGGGTTATAAGGGGAAGGGTAAAATTGTTTAAAATTTGACTGCATTTGCAAAAATGTGGCCACTCTTGAACTTAGGTGATAGCCAAATTAAGAAGGATTTAGTGAAATCGGCTACAATTGAAATAATTTAAGAAGTTTAGGCTAAAATTGAAATAGAGATAAATTAATCAAAATCAATTACCTGAGCTTCTTTAATTTAAACGATTTGAAATAGTTATTCCGTTTTAAAGCATAATTATTTTATTTAAAATTATGAAACTAATCATTAAATTAATTTCTAATTTTTAAATAATTTAGAGAAAAATTTGAGCATTTTAAAAAGTAGGATATTCACATGAAATTAATTTCTAACCTAATTTCTTGAGCAAGCTTATATAATTTCATATAATTAAATACGAAAAATAAAGATTCTTACTTAAAAACTTTTATAAAAGCTGATTTGGAGAAAATTTTACTTTTTACAAAATAATTATTTCAAAAACTATTTTAAAATTTGAAAAAGCTCAAGATTAATTCGTAACGTGGAGAGTAAAAATTGGGTGTCAACAAATGCCCCTCCCTTTGGGTAGGGTGGATGCAAGAAACTCTGGGCAAAGGGAATTGACATTCTCAATTTTATTCGATCATAGATTCATCTTCAGAAAGCGATTGGTTCTAGCACAAATTTCAAGGAATTATGGCCGAACTCTGGTGTCGAGTTTCCTACATATCTCAGATTACATGAGAATTCAGGCCACTTGTAGTTCGAGATGCTTTATTTTACGCATAATTTTTAGAAGAAATTCAATAGCTATTTTGACTTTGAAGTAAGGAGAGACCGAAAATCTAGAGATTAAGAGGATTAGCGGGTTTGGAATACAGTCGTTTTAACACAGAGCCCGCCTACATATTCCAGGATTCAGGGAATCAGGTTGCTTGTAGTTTGACTCAATCGATGGAAAAGGCATTCTTTATGCTTAGACGTCCTTTGGCTCGGGATGAGTGGCAAATGAATTGAGCTATAGAAAAGAGGCTTGTAACCTCTCAACTAGGAATGTGGCGTGCTTCACACCCATAAGTAAGAATTTACTTGGACATAATTTTCAAAGCTTTAGGGGTTTGTCACCTTGATTTGAAGAGAATGAATATTACTTTCAGTGTGAGTTCAGAAAATACTCTGGATGCGAAACTAAAACCTAATAATAAAATACCCACATACCTTTTGATAGGGGTGTGATTTTATGGAGGTAGAAGCCATCCCTCAACTTGCGTTTAAAAAGTTTGATATTTCTCTTCGAACTATGTCCCAGTTTGCTGCTATGAAAAGTTCCAGATTGTGCTGCATCCTTTTTGAAGTCGTCCGCACCTGTGGTTTTGTTTTGAGAATTTCATCCTCTTGGATGCTCTTAGAAATATATCAAAACAAGATGGTTAGTGGTAACATAATTCCATTAGGGAGGGATAGTTTCTTTGTCGTACCTCCTCCTCGGACTATGTCTCAATCTATTAGGAATAAAATCTATGTTTTGCGATGACCTCTTGGCATAGTCTGCACCTGTAATTCTGGTTCGAGATTTTCATCCTCTTTGATGCTATCTGCAACATCGTTAAAATAAGATTGTTAGTAGTAAAATAGTTTGATAAGGAGGATAGTTTCTTTACCTTGCCTTAGTATATGTTGATTCCTGATGCAGATGTTATCCTTTCACATCTATGTCTTATGAGATGATGATTTTCATGATTATATAGACATCACAGCCTTCTTGGCCATCAGGTAGGGCTACCTTTATGGCGGTTGAATGCAATGATTGGTTGAATGTAATGACCTTCTTGGACATCAGATGTGATGAGTCTCTGAATGTGATAACCTTCTTGGCTATTGAATATGGCGGTCCTTGTAACCGCTTGTGATGGTCTCTGCTATAATAGCCTCCTTGGATATCGGGGAAGATCTTTGCTTATGACTTTGGGTAAGTCTAGCGCATCATTTATTGATGTGACTTATAGATGTCCCTTAAATTGTAAAGCCTCAGGTAATCTCGCACATCATCTAACTTTGGATAGAGGCGGCTTACAGATGTCCCTTAAATTGTAAGCTTTCGAGTAATCTTGCACATCATCTGACTTTGGATAGAGGTTGCTTACAGATGTCCCTCGAATTGCCAGTTTTTAGGGTAATCCTGCACTTTTATCTGATCTTAGATATAACGTGCCTTACAGATTTCCCTTGAATTGTTAGCCTTTGGGTAGTCCAGTAAAATATTAATATGGATATGTCGTGGCTTATAGATAACCCTTGGACTTTCAATTCTTGGTAGCCTTGCACTTTATCTGATTTTGAATATTACTGCGACTTACGCATTACCTTTGAACCGCCAACTCTTGGGCAATCTTGAACACTATTGTGTCTTAGATATCACTACGTCTTACAAATCACTCTCAGCCTATCAAGTTTTGGGCAATCTTGCACACTATCTAGTTTTAGACATTGTTATGACTTACAGATGACCTTTGCCCTTTCAAATTTTGGGAAATCCAGTTCATTATCTGATTTGGATAGCGTCTTACAGGCATCCTTCAGACTATATGCTTTTGACTTTGACAGCAAGCGTTATTTGATCATCGAGGGTGACAAGGCCTTTGTCACACGATCAAATATAATTGCATCTTATAGCAATCGATGCTCTTGAATGTATAAACATCTTTCTATGTGAGACTTCATCATCTCTTCGTGATGATAAATAAGAGTGCATAAATATCCTTGATGTTAGACTCCATTTTTTCGCATGATATCGAATATAATTATGCTCAATTCCAGACTACATTGTCTCTGCGTGACAATAATAATAAAGCAAAGATATCCTCAATGTCAGACTCCACCATCTCACGCAATATCAGATATAAATGTGCTCAGTGCCACACTCCATTGGTTGTGGCACACATCTCTCATCCTTTTCTCATCAATCAACATGAGTTGCTCGTAATGGGTGCAAACCCGTTCTTTATTGCTCAGCCTGGCTTCTTGAATGATCCTAAGGGAGGGTATTTCAACTTCAGCGAGTATCACCTCTTCTCACCCATACACCAACACATAAGGAGTTGCCTCAGTCGAAGTTCTGACAGTCTTCTGGTATCCTAATAAAGCATAAGGCAACATATCCTGCCAAGATCGGTGACTATCGACCATCTTTCTCAAGATCTTCTTGATATTCTTCTTGCCAGCTTCTACAACACCATTCATTAATGGACGATATGCGGTTGAATTCTGGTGAGTGATCTGGAATTACTCATATATTTATTTTATCAAGTGACTATTTAGATTTTCTCCATTATCCGTGAAGATTGACTCGGGTATTCCAAATTGACAAATCAAATTGTTCTTAACAAAGTAGGCTACAACCTTCTTGATCACGGACTTGTAAGAAGCATCTTCTACCCACTTCGTGAAGTAGTCAATTACTACCAAAATGAATTTGTGTCTGTTTGAAGTAGGTGGCTCGATTGGAACTATGACATCCATGCCCCTGGCTACAAAAGGCCAAGGTGAACTCATAGCATGAAGCTCACTAGGCGACACTCGAATCAAATCTCCATGGATCTGGCACTTGTGACACTTCTGTATGAATTTGCTACAGTCATTTTCCATGGTCATCCAAAAATATCTGGCTTGCAAGATCTTCTTGGCTAAGGTGAACTCATTCATATAAGGTCCACACACTCTGCATGTACTTTTTCTAACAACTTTGTGGCTTTAACCGAGTCAACATATCTTAAGAATCCCAGACCTGAAGTCCTCTTATAAAGGATTTCTCTATTTAGGAAAAAGTTGTTGGCCATCCGGCGAACGTCTTCTTTTGGTTGGCGGTCACATCTTCTGGATAGACCCCGGCTTTTAGATACCTCTTGATATCGCAATACCATGGCTTTCTGTCTGGTTCTGCTTTGACTTACTTGCAGTGCGCATGTTGATCTTTTAGATCTATTACCAATGGATCGATGTAATTCTAGTCTGGGTGCTGATATAGTAGCCAAAGCATCAGCAAATTCATTTTGAATCCTCTGAGTATGCCTGAACTCGATCTTTCTAAACCTTTTGCATAGACTTCATACCGGTTTCACATATGATATGATCTTGGAGTTTTTCATAGCTTATTCACCTTGGACTTGGTGAATTAGCAAATCAGAGTCACCAATAACCAATAGTTTTTGAATATCCATATTAATAGCCAATTGAATCCAAGAATACAAGCTTCATATTCGGCCATATTGTTGGTGCATGAAAAATAGAGTTTGGCTATCACCGGGTAATGTTGACTACTTTCTGATACCAAGACTGCTCCAATGCCCGAACCTTTGAAATTGACTGCTCCATCGAAGAACAATCTCTAACCAGGGTATGCCTCTGAGATATCTTCTCCTACGAACAAAATCTGTTCATCTGGGAAGTAAGTTCAGAGTGGTTCATAATCTTTATCAACTGGATTTTTTGCTAAATGATCCGCTAAGGCCTGTCCCTTGATTGCTTTCTGAGTCACATACACAATGTCAAACTCACTTAGCAACATTTGCCACTTGGCCAATTTCCTCGTAGGCATGGCATTTTGGAATATGTACTTTAGAGGGTCCATTCTAGAAATGAGGTACGTCATGTAGGACAACAAATAATGTCTCAATTTCTAGGCAATCCAAGTCAAAGCACAACAAGTCCTTTCCAACAAAGTGTAACAAGCCTTGTACGGAGTGAACTTCTTGTTTAAGTAATAAATGGCTCGTTCCTTCTTTCCACTTTCATCATGTTGCCTAGGATGCATCCAAATGCATTTTTTGAGACTGAAAAATACATCAACAATTTACTTCCTTATCTTGGAGGGACCAATACCAGTGGACTGGACAAATAAATCTTGATATGTTCAAAAGCCTGTTGACACTCTTCGGTCCAATTGGTCGGTGCATATTTCTTCAACAACTTGAAAATGGGTTCACAAATAACTGTTGATTGAGCTATGAACCGAATAATATAATTCAACCTCCCCAAGAAACTCATGACTTCTTTCTTGGCCTTTAGGGGAAGCAAATCCTGAATGGCCGTGATTTTCAAAGGGTCAAGCTCGATTCCCCTCCTACTGACTATGAAGACTAAAAGCTTGCAACCTGGCACACCAAAAGTTCACTTGGCGGGGTTTAACTTTAGATTTTACTTCCATAGTAGATCAAAGAATTTTATTAAATGAGTCAAGTGATCCGAACTCTCGCGGGATTTGATAATCACATCATCCACATACACTTCAATCTCTTTGTGAATCATGTCATGGAATATAGTTTTCATGGCCTGTATGTATGTGGCACCCATATTCTTAAGGCCAAATGGCATCACCCAGTAATGATAAACACCTCAAGACATGATAAAGGTCATTTTCTCTGCGTCTTCTTTGTACATTAAGATCTGATGGTACCCAGCAAAACAATCCACGAATAACTGTACTTCGTGCTTCATGCAGTTATCAATAAGGATGTGTATATTAGGCTATGGAAATTTATCCTTGGGACTATCCTTGTTCAGGTCTCGATAGTCAACGCAGATCCTGATTTTCTATCCTTCTTAGGAACTGGGATAATGTTAGAAAACCAAGTTGGATACTTTGTGACCTCTACCACTCCAGATTGTATTTGTTTTGTAACTTCTTCCTTAATCTTCAAACTCAGGTCAGGTTTGAACTTTCGGGTCTTCTGCTTCACCGAATCAAACCCTAGATTGATAGGCAGCTTGTGGGAGACTATGTTTGTGCTCAGCCCTGGCATGTCAATATAGGCCCAAGAAAATATATTGATGTACTCGCAAAGCAATCTGATGAGTTCTCTTTTCTGTGCTTTTGTCATATGGACACTGATTCTGGTTTCTTTGACCTCTTCATCGTCCCCTAGATTAACCGTCTCGGTTTCATCTAGGTTGGGTCTTTCTCGGTTTTTAAAATCTTTTAGTTTTTTCATCAACTGTTCAGGTACCATAGTATCTTCATCATATTCTTCAGAATCATGATCATCTAGCTTGATTTGTTCGTTATTATCTTGACATGACATGACATTGACAGGTTTTAACTTATTATTACCAGACAAATAGAGAGTCACAAGAGGAGTTGTGGCCCAGTTCTGTAACTTTTTGCCAGGCCTGGCATCCCTGATCATGGCTGCTTTGGGGACTTCTTCTATTATAGCATCACATTCCTTGAACAGATCTCTTATCCCATCCTTTATACCTTCACTTGAGGTACCAATTCGCACTAGGAATTACTAATACAATGAGGTAGCGGCTTTGACAATCCTGATTGATTCTTTTCTTTGGTTTCTGCTTTATCTGCTTGGACCATATACCTTAATTCGTGCTTGGTCAGCTGTCTAGGTATCCTCATCATCTCAATCATACCGTCAGAATTCTTGCCTAATCCAAACCCTGGATCATATCTACCCATCAACATCATGGTTGTGAGTATCCTATAAATATGTGGCATTGGAACTTGAGGAGCGAGATCTTCTCCGGTGGCATTGACAATCTGTATGGTGTAAAAGTCGCTTCCCCTCAGAACTTTTTTGATTACGGGGACATAACCATTGGGATGGCTTAGGTGACTCCCCTCACCATGAATTACCACCTCATGATCTTCCCAGACAAACATCACTATTTGATGCAAGGTTGATGGCACAGCTCTAGCTCCATGGATCCACGGCCTCCCTAATAGAAGATTATAACTAGTAGCAATATCCATGACCTGAAATTTAGCGTGAAACTCAAGCAGGTCCCATTTGTATGTACATACTGACTTCTCCAATAGTATCCCTTTGACCTCTATCAAAGGCTCTCACGTTGATCCTGCTCTGGCGAATCTTCCCCAAATCATAATCAAGTTGGGTAAGTGTGGATAATGGATAAATTTTTAGCTTTGACCCATCATCAATGAACATTCTATTCACGATCTTCTCTTGACTCTTGATAGTGACATGCAAGGCCTTGTTGTGCATCATTCCTTCAAAAGGCAACTCGTCATCACTAAAGCAAATGCGGTGGCCTCCTAAAACTCGGCTTACCATGGCAGTCAGGTTTCCGTGCTTGTACTCATTGGCACGTAGGCTTAATTTAGGACTTTGAGCAATGCCTGCCTATGGTATTCGGAACTCATGAGTAATTTCCAAATAGAGATTTGGGCAAGGGCCTTCTCTAGATGCTTCAAGATTGAATACTCTTTTGATTGCATCCTCTTCCAGAACTCTTCCGTTTCCCCTTCAGTAATTGGTCTCTTCTATTGATCCTTCTTATATTTATCATTAACAAGGTCATCAAGGATATAACATCTTCCTGACCTTGTCATACCATGGGCTGCAGTGGCCTCGACTATAAATTCATTTTTTGCGGGTACTAGAACAAAAGCTTGCTGAGGTACGGCTAGTACAATGAATTGTGGCTTCTCAGCAATACTCAAGGCAGCCATAACTTTTTCTAACTCTTCAGGATTCTTAGGATTGGCTGCCACTATGGATTTTCTTACAACCCATTCTTCGTCTATCTCTATCATATTTACAGCGGCTCCCCTGTGATTTGAGAGCAGGTTGTTGTTAACATTTGGTGGCACTGTCTGCAGTGTGACCACCCTTTGATCAATCAAATCTTGAATCTTATGCCTCAGGTTAATGCAATCTTTGGTATCATGTCCGCCTCCTCCATAATGATAAGCACAATTCTGATCGGCCTTAAATAAATGAGAATCGGTGTTACCTGTTTGGGTTGAATGGGCTAAATAAATCTGGCAACCTTGAATCTCTCATATAGCTGGGTTCTGGTTTTGGCCAAATAGGTAAAAGTTTGAGAAACTTTCTTTTCCAAATTCGGACGAGGGAGATTAGCATTGTCGGGAGGGGGAACTTGGCGATTATTTTGGTTCTTGTGAGCCTTTTGATACACTTGGAAGTTTTGGGGAGAAGCTTGGTAAATGGGCTACACATTTGGTTGTGGATCTTGGTAAATGGTTTGAGTATAGAATATAAGTTGAGGATTTTATGGAGCTGGGAGAGGGGTTGTTGGAACAAGTGAGTTTTTATAGTTGGCTCCGAAGGGTTTCTTCGATCTCGTGCTTGGACTAGAGGAAATCGAAAACACCTTCTCTGTCTTCTTTCTGGGGAATCCTATCAATCCTAATGATGCTGAGGCTTTGGTAATCTTACCACTCTGAAGGCCTTCCTCAACAATTTCACCAATCTTAATTAGGTCAGCGAACTTAGCCTTAACTGTCGATATCATCTTATCATAGAATTCTGATTCCTAAGAGTGCACAAACACCATCCTAATCTCCTCTTTGGTCATGGGAGGCTGGACTCTCGCCACCTCCTTTCTCCAATGATAAGCATAATCTCGGAAGTCCTTATTTAATTTCTACCTAATACAACCTAGATGGTATCGGCCCGGAATAACTTCCATATTATACGCAAATCTCTGGCCAGATCACTCCATCTAGACCACTTCTTTAACTCTTGAGTGGTGAACCACTCCAAAGCTTCCCCACTCAAACTCCAGCTAAATAGCCTCATCAACAAAGCTTCATTCTTCCTTGTGCCGACCATTTGGTCGCAATAACTTCTCAAGTGAGCCTCAGGTTCCTAACACCATTGAAGGTCTCAAATTTGGGGGTTTTGAATCCGTTCGGCAGATCCAATTCTGTGTGAATGCAAAGGTCATCATAATCATATCCCTTCTCATAAGATGAACCTCGGGATTCCCTGATCCTATCTATTTCCTCTTTAATATATGCCATGTCATGATCACACTTATTCTCCGCAACCCTCAACTCCTTCTTCTTTTCTTCATAGTAGTCAAGATCGGGACTTTCTGGGAGGGCCGTATATGGCTCCACCATAGCATGGAAAGTAGTAGGTGACATATTCTGGATAGGTGGAGACTGTACATGTGGGATTGCATTTGGGTATATGAGGGTATAGTTTTATGGGTTAGTGACATTAGAATGGTTATTCTGGGAGTTGTAGGTGTTTGGTGGTGTATTTTGGTAACTCAGCGGGAGGTTTTGTGGATTGTTGGGGTTACTATTTAGGTTAGTAGGCTAGATAGGAGGAGTATGAGTTTGATATAAGGACCTGATATGGGGATGGCTATTGGAGATAGGTTCATTAGAAGGCTTGGGGATGGAAGAGGAAGGGATATCTCTTGGCTGGTTTTTGATTAATGGAGAATTGAGCAGAGGAATTTGGAGAGGGGGATGAGAGTTGCCCAGAGTTGGAGTATTAGCGTAAATAGCCAAGCTCGCCATGTCCTTGGCTTTTTATACTTCCTCTTGCATCTTTTCTAACTTCCTTGCAAGCTCTGCAATCATTTCACTTTGTTCAGCAATAACATTATCTCTCACGACCAAAACATTTTCTTCCTTGCTATCAGTTATTTTTCCCTTAGAGAAGCGACGGTTAGAGGAGGAATCTATGTGTGCCTTCAAACGGGTGAAGTAGGGATGTTCGGCCAATTTTGTCAACACAAATCAGCTTCTATTACCTGTTGAAGTAAAAATAACTCAAAGGCAAATATGTTAGATTCCATTAGTAGTAAATAACACAAGATATATGACTGGAAATAAACACATAATAATAGCTTTAAACACATAAAGTTGCTTTTTATCAAGGCAAATTGATCCATAGGTAATTATTGACTCGAGGATTTGATGGACAGGAACTTACCCATTATATTCAGATAAGTATATTTCATCAGGAAAGTTGACTTGTTGAATCTTCATCTTCCAATACTTGTCTTGTAGCACTTGTTGTGTCTTCTGAACTCTTTGGCACCCTTGTCAAAGTGGGGAAATGAAACCTTCTTAAAGATAAAGGTCGGGCCTTGAAAGGCTGCCTACGTATCTCACGAAGGAGAATTCAGGCCCTACATAGTTCGAATAGGTAAAGGATAAGTTATCATTCTATTTTATTTCATTTCATCCACTATGTTTGATTACAAAGGGAAAAGTAAAAACGACATAAAGGAAATAATTACTATAAACTCTGCTACTTTTAAAGCTTTATTTGGATAGTGGCGGGTCTTGATCTTCTTGATCTTCAATCTTCAAGGGTGACCTGGGGAGAACTGGATGTTGATCTTCCCAATTCAAATCAGGTACTCTAAATCAAAGCAGAAGGCACGACATTTTTTTGATATCGTGGCCTTTCATTCCATTGTGATAGAGACAGATGTCATCGTCCTTCTTCCACTTGGCGGATCCCCTTCTCTCTTTTCTCTCTGTAGGGTGGAGGATCTTAACTTGAACCAACTTGAAGTAGATATCCTCATATTTATCTTTGAAGGTAGTGAAATCCAAGCGATGAATGAGAACATTTTCAGTAATAGGCATTCCAATCTTGACTTGGTCACATGCTAGCATGGTGTGGGACCCAAGCAGATGATCAATTTGTCCACTTTTGATCATTTCGTGGACCTTAGTTCTCAAAGCCTCACATTCATCAGTAGTGTGCCATTTCTAGTATGGATGGTAGGCACATCCCTTGTGTTCATTCTTAGGATCGCACTGGGGTCCCTGAGTCTCATCAAGGTGCAAAACAAAATCTGGTAGATAGTCGAAATTTTCACAATCTCAGGGTCTCTTAGAAAGTTCCTAGAATGAGCTTTCAGGATAATCTGCCCGTCACCTTGTCTGAACCTAGATGGCTAGAAAGTTCCTCAAAATTCATAGGGAATTCTTCTGGATCAAGACCCTCTTCTTTAGGTTCATCAAACACTTTCTCTTTCCCTTTCTCCAGTTCTCCAATTATTTCTGTAGCAGCCTCAAACTACAACATCAATTGCTTGATCTCTCGGACAAAGTCCCTTTTGGCACTATTTTTGGCTTTCCCAACATCTGATCCAGCACGGCGATTCTGGCCTTAGCTCTAGCAGTCTGTTCTTCTACTTCTCTTGTTTTGGCTAAAGCTATCTCGGTTAATCGGTCAATCTCCTTGCTCTTTTTCTGAACTTCTTCGATCTCTTTCAGAACTTTTACTTGTACCAATATTGTATCAACTTTAGCCATCTATTCTTCTGTGATGGCTATTTTTTCATCCAATCTCACAGGTTTGGCCAATGTTGCTTCAGTGAGCTGTTCCACCTCCCTGGTCTGTTTCTCGACCTTAGCTATTTTCCTGTTAATTTCTTCCATCCTCCTAAGCCTTGCTTCCTTGATGTCCATAGCTATTCAACTTCTTGTTAGATAGGAAAGAAGCTTTTTAGGTACATTTAAGTGAGGTTTTGGATTTTTTGGGAAAAACTGAGAGACTCAAGGAGTAATTCTGGCTGGACTTTGTATAGTGGGCTTTATATTTTGCCTACAGTGTTCTAAAAAATATTTGAAATGGAGTGGACCAATTTTCCTTGATTTGAGAAACACACATAGCATATAAGACAATTCATATCACAATAATATCATAAAAAATATCGCGTCCCAACTGGGTGACCTTTTTATGCCAAAGGTAGGCCTAGCGAGTTTGAAAGATGTATGTGTTGTATTTAAGTCATTCTATTGTCCCCAAAAATAACATATATATATGGAAAACTTCCCTTTAAAGGGATACAAAGCTGGCCGAAAGGGGATACATTTTAAAAGAGAGGGATAAATGTGTAAAGGTCATGCCTGCGCAGGGGCGATTTAGGGAAAGAAAAAACATACATAGAAAGAAAAACCCACACAGGGGCAATTTAGAGAAATACATAAAAATCAAACCCATGCAGGGGCAAAGATACTAGTAGTATGATGTTGAGGGTCCTTTTTCAGTTCTTCTCTTCTTGGATGCTCCAGCGATGTACCTAAGCTCGAATTGGCTTAACCAAAAGTCGCTTTGAATTTTTACTGCTTGTTCATGTATTGGTAATGTCCCAGCGTCCAAGACTTTCTTGGTCATTTTGGAGTCAAGCTCCGCTATGCATATTCTCATATCTTTGAGTTCATGAGTTAACCCTGCTATGGTGTGCTGGTCTTCTTCTTATTTTCTAAGAAATTCTCGCTCTCTTCTAGACATTTCATCTTAGAGATTTATCAATTATAGACGGACATTGGGTTTATAATCAACTCGTGGTTCTGATATAGCTATTCCTTCAATGTATTATTTCACCCATTCTTTGTAGCCATCCACATACCAGGATTAAACCTATCTTCGGATAATGTCTGCGGACCCATTTTCATGAGTGTCTTCCAGTTATGGCGGATTACCTTAGCCTTTGGAACTTTGTCATCTTCATCGTAGTCAATGATGTAGCAACCCATATGAACAGTTTCTGGCTTGATTTAGACTCTTTCGAATTGCCTGAGAACTCTTTGAGGAGCATAGGGATGAATTCCTTAAATTCCCGGGAAAGGAAAGAAAGCCAACTCATGACATCTTACGACTACATTTGTTGAGTGAAAGTCATCAAACATTATTTGGACGTTGTCTTCTCCTAATTCACAAAAATCTTGAGCCCACCCTATGTTGGTCCTATTTCTCATACCTCTTCTACGGAGAGCATCTGTCAGCATTTCCAAGTTATCGAATCCATCTGGTTTGTGGATCGCTTGGTCCCCGTCGACTTTGACCAAATGATTGAGAATCCAATATTGCAAAAGTATGTTGGATCCTTGAAAGTAGCGATGCCCATTTTTGCATCTTTCCAGAGCCCTATAGATGTCGAATAAAATTACCGGGACCAATGGAAAGTAGCTAATGGTTCCTCCATCAGATAGTCCATGAAACATGGTATGGGCCACCATTATGACCCGGGTATTGATGAAGAAATTCTCATTCAACGGGAAGACCATAATACTCAAGAGCACTATAGCAAATGTCAAAGCTCGGGTCTTGTCCCACTCCAAATAGTGTAAAATTCATTCTGATTTGAGAGAATCTCGCCGTAGTCCCAAAGAGGTTATAGAGTAATTGAAAAGAAATACTTGGACTTGTTATCCACTGGCATTGGTGTTCACGTAAATGGAGAAATTTGGCAATTTGGTTTAGGGTAGGCTTGTCTGGTATCAGGATGCGTTGTTGAGGCCTTAATTTTCTTTCTTTAGTTATTCCAAAGGTTTCTATGCAATCCCTAAGTTCTTCCAATGTTGGAGTCCTTTTCATTGTTCCAAAATAGAACACCATTTTCTCGCTATCCCAGTATCCAATAAGGACTTTGATCAGTTCTGGACACACTTCTATTTGCATTAAGGTTGGCAAATGACCCATGTATTGGCGGACTACCCTTTGACGGTTTGGACCCAAGTTTTCCCACCACAATTGGAGAAGTAGGGGAGCCTCTTTCACCATATCAAACTTGAGAAACCTCGGCATCCTACAAAATAGAGTAACCTGTTAGGCCCCACCCCAGGACAATAGTCTAGTTACAACACATACATTTTTTAAATAGCATGTAGTTGGATGCTATGTTGTTGGTTCAGAAACCCGTTGACATGTTTGGGTGGTCCACTAATGGAATTAACATCCCTCGGATATTAAGACATCCTAGGCCAATGCGTATTTCGAGATTTGGTTTCGCTCTAACTTAGGTTGAGTAGAATAGGTTTATTTGAAAATGACCGGGAACCTGGGCGGACAACCACGGGCTAAAACAACAAGTGACCATTAACCGACTGCGGATCAACTACTTCACTCGTCTATTTTGAGAAATTGGTTTTTTAGTGAAGGACGACTGTAAATACTTGCATAATCACCCTTTTTTCCTAATGAAAACTAATGTTTTGCCAAGGGAGGCGAAATATACCATGAATAATTTTATAATTGTGGAATGTTAACAATTAAGGAAAGCGATAAACATTACTAATTATTATAATTTCGAATAGTTAGTCAAATAAGTTAGTAGCAATAATAAAGTTAGAACCTAGTTAAATAGTCCCCAGCGGAGTCACCATTACTGTTTTCGGAAAAAATAATTGTGGACTTAAAAAAAATTCTTTCAAAAAAAAAGTTAAAGTTTCAAAACAATTTTAAGTAAAAGCAAGAGTTGCCACTTAATTTAATTTAAGGAAAAACTAAGAAAAACCTTCAACAAATTCTAAAGTTTAAAACAGATAATACTTCAAAAATTTAGAGATTAAGGGTAAGTGGTTCATATTAACGCTTTTAGAAGATTTTTAAGGCATTAAAAGCTCCCGCTAACTCGCAGTTATCCGAACTTATTAAAACTAAATACTTGACTAACTTATAAAAAAGTTTCATTTGTTTTTGAAAACATGAGAGATATAACTTGATAAAAGAAAATTGAAATACTTAAAAATGATTTCGAAAAAAGACATAAAGAATTTATTTGAGGAAATAAAACATACTTGTTTTGATAATCAAGGCATAAAACATTTAAAATTTTTTACATGAAGAAAACGTAAACGATTAGGAAAATCAAACAAAAAAGGTCTATTCTTTTGGGAAAAATTCACTAATTTAAAGTCAGTCAAAATTATACAGTAAAATTCTAAACTACACCAAGTAAAGTTAAAGGGAAAAAGAAATAAGCCTTTCGCTTAATCACAAATTAGAAATTTGTCCAAACCTGTCTTAAGTCTAAAATTTGGGCTTTTAGGCCCATTTGCTGCTACACTTTAGACTTTCAGTCCATTTGCTTCAAATTTAGTCCATTTGGACTGCTTCTGTGTTTTCATGGGCTTGGCCCATTTTTCTCAAATTGTTCATCCTATTTTTAGGCTACTGCTGCTTCTAGGCTTTACCCCATTTTTGGACACCTAAAAATTGACTTCCCAGACTGCATGGAGGATGACTCGATGAAGCTACTTAGGCTTAGCCCAAAGAAATGCAAGGGAGAATGGGAGCCCAAGGTGAGCTCATACAATATACATGTGTAATGACCCTTTCGGTTATTTACGCATTTTCATCTTTATTGTACTGTTAGAGCTTGTCTATAGCAGCTTCAAATTATTTATGGCTTGCTGGGACTGATAGTTCGGTGCCCGGGCCATTTGTTTGGTCTTTTTAGTCGTTCCTTATTTTAGAGTTTTTAACTTTGGAAATCATGGACTTCAGTCAATATTCTTAGCTATCATGCTCAGAATCAAATTCTGACACTTCCATTGGCTTCGAAGCATAGATTTTGGTCTAGTGGAACCTTTGGTTGAGATCCGAGAGCTTTTTAGCTTAGAATTCTCTCATTCTGTTTTTTCAGGCCAGTTGGGCTTGTTTGGTTGACTTTGGTCAACATTCAGAGAATACATTAGTGTTGTTAGCTCTGGAATGCCGAGTTTGAGTTAAGTAGTTTGTTGGTTTGGGTCCCAGGAGAGCCGGGCTCATTTCAGATGTTTGCTTCACTTTAGCTAGTGTTGACTTGGGTCAATATTCCTCTGAGACGACCTTGTATGGAAGTTGTCGATTCCGTTGAGTCCAGAACATCGTTTCCACTCTAATAGCATTATTAGTTTATGAATATTGGTTTCTGATTATTCCCAAAATGCCCTATTGAGTTGCTCAAAGTTGCAGATTTTGTTGTTGTAGGTGCAAGCTTCAGTCCTTAATCGCGATCGTGATCCCTTTTCCTCATGATCACGATAAAGTGCCTGGTCTTTTGCTCTTCAAAATCGCAATGTCCCTTGTCGCGATCGTGATAAAGATTTTTCTCAGTTGTTCTTCACGACCAAGTGGCTAGTCCTCGTTATCAGGTTAGTCTAGCCAGCATGGTCCTCGCGACCGCGAGGGGTCCCTTCGCGATCGCAATGAAGGACCCCTGGGCAGTATATAAGCCCCCAACTTCATCTTCTTCACTCTAAAAACCAATTCCTCCATTGATAATGGCTCCAAACTCGTCTAAGAAATGTTTTGACTCAATTCTTGGTGTAAGGGTGCAAATTTATTAGCCTAAATCATTCCTCCATAATTATTGGTGAGTTTTATCCGCTTAGATCAGTTAAATTCATCCCCTTTGATTCTTAATTTGTTCTTGAAGTGGCTGGCTGTTTTGAGCCATTTCCCCTGGTTAAATTTCTTCATATTCTGATCATGCACACTTAGGAGCGTGGTGATCATGGTGCGCTCTTCCATTTTCAGTTTTGGGTTGCGGGGCCTATGGGCCCGTCGGTGACCCAATTTTTTGACCAAGCTATTCTTATAGAATTATGGGTATAATTAGACTTGTTTTGATGTGTAGATTATTGTGTTGATAGTGTTCTTATGAATTGGAGCTTCTCGGAGTAGTTTGAGCCTGGATGATGTTGTTCCCACATCTAGTCATCGGATGACAGGTAGGTTATGGATTTCTCTACCTAGAATATAGGCTATTACTGCATTAATTAGTATCCTTGGGTGGGTTGTTTTAGGTTGGTACCCCAGACCTTGTCTGCCTTTCTATCCATTTATTTCATACGTTATTTGTAGTATTCGTGTAGTATCCTATATTACCCTTGTGGTCCTGTGCGGCCTTGTATTGACTCTGGAAAATAAATAGTGGGTTATTTAGGAATGTTCGCGAGTCCCGAACATAGAGCTTTTATTTTAGGTTGGTTATGTCTGTTATAGAGTTGTTGATCCTGTGTAGGGCTGGTAGGAATGTTTATGAGCCATTGGGCTAATTTATGTCTGTGTGCGAGCATATCATCCATGGAAAAGGTTTTTTTCCCTGCATGTTTAATCATTGTTTTGGCTTCAGGCCTAATATAGACGGTTTGCTAAACCTTGCATAGCCCTGGGGCCTATTTTTGGTACAGATGATGATAAAATAGGATTTAGATGATTTCACACTGGTTTTGCTACTAATTCTAGGCTCGGTAGGGCAGAGCAATAAACTTGATTTTATCACTGATTTAGACCCGAGTATACTTTGGGCACCCCTTGAGAGGGTCTTTTGAGATTACTACTACTGTATTTAGACTCGGTTCAATCCCGGGCATATACTATGAGGTTCTGAGTATTGAGATACTATATGAGATTGCGTGGTTTTGTATGTGGTCTGCGGATAAGTCAGTAATCTGCCAACTTATTGAGCTCATATCCATGAATTATTGCTATGCTTTGAATAGATTTAGAGGTTCTTATAGCCTTTATTGATGTTTATGTAGGTACTTTTGATATATGATGATAAACAAGGAAATGGAACCAAAAAGAGCTTTAAAGGAGTGAAGTATGAGTGTTCGGAAAAGCTGAAGATTCTGACTAGAGATGCAGTGGTCGTGCGATATGCACAAGCCGAGGTGTGAACCGCACCTCTTACGCATGAAACTGTAAAAGTCACTGAAGAGTCTGTTACGGGGTGTGGTCGATGTGCGACATGCACATCCTAAGGTGCGAACCGCACAACCTTCGCATGGAGCCTCCAAAGATAACTGAAGTCACTAGTTCAAATAGAGGAAGTGTGCGACGCACACATCACAACGTGTGAACCGCACATCGCGCCGCACACCTCTCGAAGGGTATTTTTGTCCTAATTTTTAGTGAAGTTTTGGGAAACAATAAAAGGCCTATTCAGGAATAATTGTAAATAACTTTTATCATTCTGAATATTTTGAAGAGCTTTTAGCTTGGAGACTAAGTTTTTCACCTCCATTGAGAAGAGGGTTTCAATCTTATTCTCTTGGTTAACACTTGTGTACTCAAATTGAAGCTAGAACTTGAGATTCATCTCTATTAGAAGGGATTTTGAATTACCCAGCCGGTATCTCTTTCTCTCTTACTATGAGTGGCTAAAATATCTTGTCTAGGGGTGTATTGTTGATGGGTGCTTAAGAAATGGGTGTGGGTGTTATCTATTCTTTCTTATAATTGCTTAATTGACATGGGTCTAATAATTTTACCTAGTTTTAATCCTAAAATTGATGGTTACAAACATTAATTACATTACTTGACTATGTGATTGCTTGAGAAAGGATTTCATAGTTTCGGATGTGAAATTATTAGTGAGAACTTGGGATTCCACTCAGATTTGAGGCTAGAGATAGCTCTTATCATTGGATTCTCCTATTTAAAGGTCTAACCTAGAGATAGTATGACCTCTCCAAGCTAGATTGGTTGTTTATTGATCAAACCGATGATGCTCTAACCGAGATCATCGGATATAAGATTGTTGATCGAGAGATAAGCAAATCTCGCCTATGACCAATGCTATTCATGTCACTAAGAGAGAATAGGTATGAATTGGTAATTACCCTATCCCATAACCAAAGCCCCATCGGATATGCATACTTAGTCATCTAGTCAACTTGGTACACCCGCTTTAGTTTTATTGCTTTTTAAATTGAATTGCGATTGTAGTGACAACATTCCCAATTCTCCCATCCTTTTACTTGTTGTTTTGAGACTTTACTCTCACCTAGAACTCAATCCATTACAATTGATATTTATCTACCCCAAGTCCCTTGGGTATGACCTCGACACTCATTAGGTTTATAAATTTTGTTTTGCTGCACGATCGCCATGGCCTCCTACTTGGAGAGCATGATTTGAGCGTTCATCAAAAATGGCATCGTTGCCGAGGACTTGAGTTATTAGCTATTTTTGATTGTTGTTTTGAAGGCACCTTGAGAGTATTTGCTTCTTTAACTTTTGTTTGTTGTTTGTGTTTATTGAACAGGCTAGCCTATGAACGAGGCCGATGACAATGAGAGTGTTGACGGCTTCATGGAACCCGACGAGGCTGAGCCTATGATGCAAAGAGGTGTAGGTGCAATCCGCCTACCTCCCATGGTGGGAAATGTTGTCTTTTATGTGACTAGCACCATGCTTCACTTAATCCAAATGAAAGGCCTATTTGGTGGAGCAGCACATGAAGATGTCAACCGGCATATTCAAAATTTTATGGAGATTTGCCAACTGTTCATCCTTCAACATATCTCCCAAGAGTCCATACGATTGTGCCTATTCCCCTTCTCCTTGACGGGGGAAGCCACAGCGTGGTTGGAAGAGTTGTTGGATGACTCTATCACATCTTGGGCTGAGTTGGTTGAGGCATTTACATCGATATTCTTTCCTCCATCTCGAATGATAAAGTTAAAAGATGAGATTACCAACTTTAGGCAGCTCCCAGATGAGCCTTTAAATGAAGTTTGGTTGAGGTTCAAAAAGAAGCTTCTCTTGTGTCCGAACCATGAGTTTTCTAACAATGTATTGCTATAAAGCTTCTATCGATCTTTGAACTCTCTAAATAAGTAGGTGGTTGACAATCTTGGAGATGGTACCTTCATAGACTTAGAGTTCCCCATTGCCTCGACTTTGTTAGAGCGAATGACAAAGACCAATCAAGCTTGGCATACAAGAGAAGCGGATGTGTCAACTTTGGGAGAAACCTCATCCATCTTGATTAATGAAGCAAGGTAAAAGGAGGAGGAACGAGATGAGACAATGGCCAAAATGATGATGCAAATTTATTTAATGGCCAAGCATGTGATGGGAGCTGGTGGTGCTAACACAGTGAATGCAGTGAGTACACCAAAAATCAAAGCTAGTGATGATGAGTTTATAACTGTGGTTGATGGAAAGCTATGTTTTGTGTCATCGGGTTCTCTTCCCAAGTATTATCGCTTGAGTCTCATGAAATATTCCCTCTTTGCCTTTAATTACATCAGAAAATAACCGAAGGAGGAGAACCTAGATTGGATTAGAGACAAAGAAAGAGATGGAAATTGGCAGGACAGAGACAAGGATGGCGATCATTTCAATCACCGGAGTTCAAATCCATATATCCCTCCAAACAAGGCGGACTCTCTCTACCAATCGGGCACAACCAACCCCGACCAATCCAAGTTGGAGGACATATTGTCCTTGGTTCTTAAGAAGGTGGACACCACAAATACGGCAGTGAGCGAGCTAAAGAGTGAAGATTCAATAGTTCATCAAACCGTGAGCACTCACTCAGCCTTGATCAAGCATCTTAAGGCTCAAATGAACCACCTCTCAAGCCAAAAGAACCCAAGAATGAAGAGGATGTTGCCTAGCGACACCATCACCAACCCAAAGAATGATTGATTGAGGTAGCATCATCGTGCTGTGACGTTAAATCAAGCGCTGCTTGGGAGGCAACCCAAGTTTCTTTATTAGTTTTTGGTTATCTTTTGTTATTTTTGGTGTTTTTGTAAGGAAATGCATGGATGGAAAAATGAACAAAGGAAAGCAGGGAAAAAAGAGGGTCGTGCAGTGGACTGTGCGGACCGCACAAGCATTTGTGCATGTCACACATCCTATCGCATGCCAAAACAGATTGCCTGAAGGAATTTAAAATTTTGGAGGCGATGTGCGCTAGGCCGTGCGAACCGCACGAGCGTAGGTGCACGTCTCACCTCCTTCGCATGGTGAAACAGATTCCTGGGAAAACCCAGGGGATAAAAGGGGGCATGTGTGATACGCCATGTGGTCCACACATCTTCTGGTGTGAACTGCATATCGCGGCACACAAAAGGTAAGTTTGAAATTTAATTGACCTAACCCATTGACTGACCCAACCCAGAGACGACCCGGTTGACTTTTCGTCTTCTTTTCTTTTAAAATCGCCTCCCTTCTCCTACTTCCACCATCTTTTCTCTCAAACTCTCAAATTTCTCTCCCAAAATCTTCTCCAAAGCCCTCAAACTTCCCCAAAATCTTCTCCTTCTTTCACCCAACCATCTCCACCACTCTACCACTATCGCCGCAGTCATTCTCCGAGAAGGTTTCGTGGCTCACCATTCTTGAGGAACAAAAGGCTTCAGTTTTCACTCTCCCCTTCATAATCTTCACTTGTGGTAAGTTCCCCGACATTAAATACTTATTTTTATGAAGGTTGGGAACCATATTGTGAAGCATACTTAGTAGAATTACCATGTTGGTTTTGAGTGAGATCCAAAAAAATTGGGTCCCAAATTTTGAGTTGAATTGATGATTTTTCTTGCTTCCAACTTGGTAGAACTTTAATTTTGTTAATGCATGTTGATTGGTAGTGATTTTTAGCCTTGAATTATGTGTTGGGGTGA
The DNA here is from genome assembly GCA_003996215.1 of Jaltomata sinuosa. Classification (NCBI taxonomy): domain Eukaryota; kingdom Viridiplantae; phylum Streptophyta; class Magnoliopsida; order Solanales; family Solanaceae; genus Jaltomata; species Jaltomata sinuosa. The sequence continues at coordinate 158,095 of QJPP01001272.1, forward strand.
AGTCTGAGTAACCCACTTGTGATGGATGCATGATTTGGCCTAATGATAGATTGGGTGACATCATTCTTAAGGGCAAATTGTCATTTGTCATGAGGTTTTCATTAATAATTTGTTATAGAGGCTGAATTTTGTTGATTGTTCACCCATGATTTTTGTTGAGCATTCTATTTGGGGTGTATGACTTTGTGCCGGGAGAGAGATTAATTGTTGCTAAAATTGTGAATATTGATGTGCAAGCAAGGGCTTGATGTTCCCGATGATAGACGGGGTAACGTCCATCTTAAGGGAAGTCATTGAGTTCCTTTCTTGCTTGTCATTGTATCAATGGAAATCCGGGGAAGTCTGAGTACCCAGAAGTTATGGTCATGTGATCCCTTGTCCCCCTTGTTAATGTTGATTGGTTTGTTGCAGGGTGCCTAGTGCTTAAGCATATCTTGCTCTACGAATCACATGCGAAATTCACTAGGACACAAGGAACCAAAAATTCCAATTGTGACTTTGTGCGCTTTGCATGAGATGCATAGATCTTGATGTGCGAGTCTCATGAGGCATCGCACCATGTTTAAAAGGAAAAGCAGACCACTGACCCGAGGGGAAATGCTTGGTGTGACACACACTTTTGATGGTGCGGATTGCACCAACTTCGCACCTCAACAAAAAATCCCTGTATGATTCTGTTTGCTTGTGCGATAGCACATACGACGCGCACTCTCTCTAGTACATTTTGCATGTGGTTCGCATAAGCCGACAGCCACCTACTTTGTTTTTCTCATCTGTTGCAATCCATCCTTTGTAGTTTGTTAACTCCTTCTTGAGATGTTGTTTTTATTTCTAGCTCATAATCTCTGTGTGCAGCACATGTCTTCTAACAGGGGTAACGCCGAGAGAAGCTCGCATAGGCCAGCAGCTCCCTCCTCCTCCAAGCCAACTGAAAAAGGATAAAGGAAAGTCACATCTTCCCATGACCAAGTCTCAGAGGAGGAGAGGATTCGGTTTGGAATGTAGGGAATGAAAGTGATCTATGATTGTGATAGGGTCAGAACCTTCAATGAGGAACAAAGCTTCAACCTTAATGCAGTGGGGGATAATCTACCCAACATTACCACTCAGTTTGCCAACCGTCAGTGGCAACCATATCAAGAAGTGCCTAGAACCTATTGCAAGGAGTTAGTCTGAGAGTTCTTTGCCTCGTATCAGGCCTCACAGGATGTTAAAGGCCACAAAGGGGGCTGTGAGAAATTCCCCGCATTGGACTCAATTATGGTTTGGGGAAAAGAAGTCAAGGTCACTCCAGCTGCAATTAATGCCATCCATTAAAGCAATCTGATTGAATCAGCACCTGACCTCATGGAAAAGCTACTTCTCAAGCGTAAACCTCTCAAATGGGCTGCCCCCATCATTTCTCCTGACATACATCCCTGGGCCACTATGGGGGTGAAATTCCCTGCCTGACCTTATACTTCGAGGCACGATTGTGCTATGACTTTGTGCGCTCCCGTCTGATACCTTCTCAAAATGACCAAAAGATAACACATGATGGAGCCATGCTAGTAGCTGAATTCATGGTATGAGACCATATCAACGTGGGTGAGGTCATTGCATTAGTGATAAAGAGGAAATCTCGAAGAAGTGGTGATGCATTTCCCTTTCTTTGACTGTGATACTCCCACTCCGTCCATTGGTGTATTGGATCTTGACAAGAAGACTGACTGGGACGCCCCTCGATTCTAAAGGCAGAGGGAAGAGGCATTAATGGAAATTGAGGATGATGCCGCTAAAATTGAAATACATACCTCTCCTCTGTCTCCTCCTGCTTTGGAAGCGCACACACCTCCAGCCACTGCACACAAAAGGCCACTGTCTAATATTGGCCTCCAAGACCTGGTTGACAAAAATTACAATCATGAGAGGCAATTGAGGAAGTTGTCAAATGACCTACCAGAGCTGATTGAAAAGGGAGTCAAGTGGGCCATGAAAGAAGTTATGGAAATCATTCTCAATTTGCGCAAATGGGTGGACGAGTGTGAGAAATCCCTCAAGACTCTCCATAAATACATGGACAAGGGGAAAGGAAAAACACATGTGGTAGAAGTAGATCTAACCACTGTGCCTCCACCTTGCTCCATTCCCAAACCATTGGATGGCTTTTTTGTAGCCTATGAAGATGAGGTATTATCCGATCACGAAGATCAAGAGCAGGGTGATGATGTGAGTGATAATCTCGCAGATGAGGAGATAGCTGCTAATGATGATGACAATGAGGATTAGTCCTCCAAGGAGTTCCACCCTTTTTCCCATTGCACTATGAGCATTGAGGGCAATGCTCCTTTTATGGGGAGGGGGTGGATTTACTTACTTTTGTTGGTGCCCGTGAGTGGGCTTGAGACATTTATTTACCCTTGTCGAGCCCTATTGATATTCTGCTAGATTTTATTTGGCCCTTATCAGGCATATTTGGATGATTGTTATGTTTATTTCCCTTGGCGGGCCTTTAGATTATGTTTTGTTTTATTTTTTATTTTACCTTGAGCTTATTTGTGCCCTTGCCGGGCTTGATTTTTGTTGAATGAGATTGTGTTGCCGGGTTAGTCTTACATGCTCCATTTTCCTACTACCCGTGCTTTGCAAAATACTCTTAAGGCCTACGCCGAGGTTTGGTTTTGAATTAATCATGAGCGTGCAATTCGAATATCGCCTTGTTAATAGTAGTTTAGAAATAAACTCCGAGGGTTTTCTTCATACCACGGTTCTTTCTCAAGGAGCAAGAGTTTTAATTATTTTGTTTTTCATTTTCTTTTGATTTTATGTGTCAAACCGGCTTGGTATTTCTCTATAATAGATTGAGAGGCAACTTTCTTAAGGGAAAATGCCAAGTTTTAGTTTAGAATTGAGTCCGTAGTTGTTTGTCTCAAAATAAGCCCACCAAAAAATTTCCAGTGGCAAACTATTTTGAAAATAAAAGGAAGAAGGAAAATGAATTTTTGAGGAAAAGCATTCTTTTGTCATGACCTACACACTCTCGCTTTGGCTTGATTGACTCACAAACGAGTGTGTAATGAACTCGGAATGGCTTATCAAAAATCATTTGCCCCAATTGATTTTGAGACTAATGCAAGAAGTCTTGTGGCATGATGCCTTATCTGGTGATTATTTACCTTGATTCTTGTGCATAAGTGTCATCTAAAACATTCCCGGAATGTGATTCAAAGAAAAATTCTAGGTGTGACTAATCTTGGAAGATGAACTTAGGCCCTTTTTGACAGCCACTTCACCCATATGACTTTCCACGACATCAAATCCTAGTGAAACCCTTTTGAGTCTATGGCCGTTCCTTGGCACCTTGTAACACCTTGAACTTTTGGAACCTCTATTTTGGCACCCATCCTCCCTAATTGCATAAAAATGAAATATAGGATAAAGCTTAAGTTTGGGGGGAACGAAAGATAACGTAGACAAATGCCAAAGTTTGGGGGTGCATGTGATCAAATAAGGAGAATAAAAGAAGTGCACTTCAAGTGCAAGGTAGCACCTTAATTTAAAGATGCAAAATTTCTCCAAAAGATCAATCCAATGAGCAACTTGAAAAGCAAAAGAAAAGAAAAAAATATAGGTGCTACCGAGTGAAGGTGATATAAGGAGTTTGAATGATCATGAGTAAAAAGGAGAAATCTTGGGTTGTGAGAGGGAGAAATAAGGTAAAGTTGAAATTGAAAATGTGAGCGGTGTTTGAAATGAGAACAAAGAGCATTAGAGAGGTGTAGTCACTTGAACTAAATGATATCCTCACCTTAGCCCTAGCCAACCTCGTATCCCGCAAGTACTTGGTGATTCTAAGCTTAGCTACCCTACATTAGTGGCGATATACATGAAGTGCAATCCTATGGTTCGATGATATGCACTTGAACTTCCTTGAGAGAGTGAGAGTCTTCTTGGTTCTCCTATAATCCCGTGTTTTGTGCATTGAATGAGTGTGAGTGGGATTCTCTCTTGTGGTGAGTGGCATCATGCACTCGAATTGAAACAAAGAGTCTCTATTTCAATTGAGGGGAATGAATGAGACAAGTTGTGTGGAAAATCTCGAGGCAAACCTTGATGGTCCATGCCAATGACTTGAGAAGCTTAAATGTCTTGTTTAGAAGGACAAAATTCCCTTGATTTTGAATGAGACATGATGTCCTTTTGGAAAAGATGTTTGAATTGATCAAATGCCATGAATTTGTGGTGGCTCAAATTGAGATGAGCATAGTAGTTGAGTCTTTCGTTTATTCTTTTTCTTAATTCTTATTGTAGATTAGTCTTTTCTGCCTTGATTGAGCCTAGAGCATAATTCATTCCTTACCTTATGGGTATCTTGCTTGAGGACAAGCAATAGTTTAAGTTTGGGGGTTTGATAAGTCGGTAATCTACCAACTTATTGAGCTCATACCCATGAATTATTGCTATATTTTGAATAGATTTAGAGGTTCTTATAGCCTTTATTGATGTCTATGCAGGTACTTTTGATAGATGATGATAAACAAGGAAATGGACCCAAAAAGAGCTAAAAAGGAGTGAAGTCTGAAGTGTTCGGAAAAGCTGAGGATTCTGACTAGAGACACGGCGGCCATGAGACACGCACAAGCTGGGGTGTGAACTGCCCCTCTTCCGCATGAAGCTGCAAAAGTCATTGAAGAGTATCTTACAGGGTGTGGTCGCTGTGCGACGCGCACATCCTAAGGTGTGAACCATACCACCTTCACACGGAGCCTCCAAAGATAGCTGAAGTCACTGGTTCAACCGGAGGCAGTGTGCGACGCACACATCACAACGTGCAAACCATACGTCCCGCTGCACACCTCCTGAAGGGCATTTTTGTCCTAAATTTTAGTGACATTTTGGGAAACTATAAAAGGCCTATTCAGGTACAATTGTAAATAACTTTTATCATTCTGAATATTTTGAAGAGCTTTTAGCTTGGAGGCTAAGTTTTTCACCTCCATTGAGAAGAGGGTTTCAATCTAATTTTCTTGGTTAACACTTGTGTACTCAAATTAAAGTTAGAACTTGAGATTCAGCTCTAAGGGAAGGGATTTTGAATTACCCAGCTGGTATCTCTTTCTCTCTTACTATGAGTGGCTAAAATATCTTGTCTAGGGGTGTATTGATGATGGGTACTTAAGAAATGGGTGTGGGTGTTATCTATTCTTTCTTATAATTGCTTAATTGACATGGGTCTAATAATTTCACCTAGTTTTAATCGTAAAATTGATGGTTCCAAACATTAATTTACATTACTTGACTATGTGATTGCTTGAGAAAGGATTTCATATTTCGGATGTGAAATTATTAGTGGGAACTTGGGATTCCACTCAGATTTGAGGCTAGAGATAGCTCTTATGGTCGTATTCTCCCATTTAAGGGTCTAAGCTAGAATTAGTATGACCTCTCCAAGCTAGATTGGTTGTTTATTGATCAAACTGATGATGCTCTAATCGAGATCATCGTATATAAGATTGTTGATCGAGAGAAGTAAATCTTGCCTATGACCAATGCTATTCATTTCACTAAGCAAGAATAGGTATGAATTGGTAATTACCCTATCCCATAACAAAATCCCCATCGGATATGCATCCCTAGTCGTCTAGTCAACTTGGTACACCCAATTAGTTTTATTACTTTTTAAATTAAATTGTGATTATAGTGACAACATTCTCGATTCCCCCATCTTTATACTTGTTGTTTTGAGTAATTACTCTCAGCTTGAACTCAATCCATTACAATTGATATTTAGCTCCCCAAAGTCCCTTGGGTACGACCCCGACACTCGTTGGGTTTATAAAATTTTATTTTGCTACACGGTCATCTGGCCTCCTACTTGGAGAGTGTCACACCCCGAGGCTACCCCCTGGACGTAACACGAGACCCAGGAGCACAAGTGCCCCAAGTTAACCCTTGGTCATAGCATAACTCAGGCATATCAAATAAGCATAGCGGAAGCATAATAGGAACTAGATAAATAAATCCATAAGATAAAAATCATTTGGAACATGTTTCGAAGAAGATCCGAATATTGTCTATGTCTTAAAAGCCTCTACACATGACATAAGGAGTTACTAGGACATGACCCTAGCTAACTCAAGGTACGGAAGTAAATAACTAAAACTAGCTAGAATCATAACTAGCCCTCGAACAATGAGGACTCACCAACACTGACTTAAAATGGCATGCGGTTTCAAGCCACGAGCCTGAGGGAGGGAACCTGAATCTGCATCATCAAGAGGATGCAGCACAAAGTATGCATCAGTACTATATGATGTACTGGGTATGTGAGATATGCATGATCATGATAAAAATATACTTAAAACATGCTTGAAATGAGTTCGTATGTGTAGAGAGATAGCATAAGAAAATATCAAGATATAAGGCATAAAATGTGAAATAAAGTCAGGACTCAAAGTAAAGTATCATATAACTCATTAGCTTGAAAATAAACATGCGGGAGTTTCTCTTAACCGACATTAAACCATGCTGAGCTACATGGAGTCCAGTGTCATGCACCCCCACTAAAAAAGGCTATCCTAATCGTCCAAAGTTAGAACCATGTCATACCAGGATCCTGTCATAAGCCACAGAGGGCACCTACGGTGGCACATAGTTCTGGGACTAAGGGTGCTTTCACCCAGTCCAACTCGGTGCTAAATACTACTCCCAAATATATATATATAACATGAGCTCATATACGTGTGAGTGACATATCTGATGCCAAACTTGTTCATACCCCAGATTGTCATACTACTCGTGAGTTTTAGTTTAGAAAATGACTCATGAGCATTGATGGAACATCGGGTGTCTTGTCTTGCATAGTACTTCATAACTTGTGAAATTTGCATACTTCATGACTTGTAAAACTTTGCATGGCTCTAGTTCAATTTCATAATACATACATTTTCATAGAACATAGGAACTAGGCATGCACTTGCTTGAAAAATTCAAGAGAATCCATGTTATCAATTTCCCAATTTTCTTAAATCAAACCATGCATGTAGGATTTACCATAATTAGCCTTCAATTCAAAATAGGAGTTCATATGTAAAAACCCATGCAAAATCATGCAATTTAGTAGTAATTTCATAATAAAATCATGAGAAGGCAATTTATAGCAAAACCCATAAGAATTGGGTAAGAACCTAATTTGAAAGTTCATCAAATGAAAATAAAGATTTAGGGTTTTGGGCACAAGGGTGAAAGGAACCCATTGTTGAATACTCACATACCTTGTTTGAAGCTAACCCACTTAAAATTGAAAAGAAGAGGAGGCTTAAACTTGGAGCTTGAAACCCTAACTTGAAGCTTGAGAAGATGGAACTTTTTTTCTTCTTTTGGAAGTTGATTGAAAGAATGGGAGAGAGCTTAGGCCAAGTGGGAATAAAAACACTTCTAAATAGGCTTAAAACGACTTAGTATAGACGTTAAAAGAGTGGGAACTTACAAAAATACCCCTGGACTTAAACATTTAAAAAACTGGAAAAAGTCGGCTTCAGAGACCACGAGTCAGTCCACAGTCCGTCATCCTAAAGGGAGAGCCGTCAACTGATCCATGGTTTCAAATGCCACTTTTAGGGGTCTACTGGAACTCAACACCAAGAGTCACTCTACGGTCCATGGTTCAAGACGATGGACCGTCCTGTTGACTCGTGGTTTTGACTTTAGGACATGAGGATCCTCTGATCCTCAGGGATTACGAGTGGAAGAACGGGTCGTGGAATAGGTTGATGAGTCATCAACCCACTCATGGAATTTAGAGGACTTGGTGCCTCTCTGAAGGTGATTCCATGGGTTACAGGACAGACCCTCGTTCAAAATTATGACCCGTCAAGTCATTCGTGGAAACTAGGTAGAAAAGCTTAATTTTGACAAACCACGAGTCACTCTACTGACCGTGGTTTTGGTCTACAGGTCATGAACTAACCAGTAGTTTTGAAGATGAAAATTTAAAGGTTCAGTTTAGAAAATTTAAAGGTCCAGTTCATCCCTGTCTGTAGTCATTGACAGTGCTGCAGTAAATTACCCATTTTTTTACTCCGGACTCAAATTAATACATGGTCGGTGGAGTTAGAAGTAAGACTCAAAAACCTTTAATTTGGTGGATACTAGGCTACCTAACTCTTTATATTTTAGGAGGAATGGTCGATTGAAGTTGACCCTAGTTTAGTCTTACATGAAAACTTACTTGGGTGAGGTGCTTGCGACTTAACTTGATGATAGGAGTTTCTTATGAACATGATCGCATCCAAAGCACTCACCACACTAGAAAATGGATCATTACAATCATGGAAGAGGTTCGGGTATTAGCTTAGGATTTTTGGGGTGTTACAATATCCCCCCTTGGGATCATTCGTCTCCGAATGAAGACTAAGCAAGGGAACTCTAGAGAGAAAACATCCCAACAAAAAATGAAACATAAAAATTGAAGAATAAACATGAAACTGAACTTTTCAACTTAAAACATGACTGAATCAATTTTGAAAACATGAATACATGCTAGGATCATGAGGAAAACTAATGGAATAGATTCGGAAGGACATACTAAGGATGGAACTACTACCTCAAGCTAAAACCGAATCGGAAGGAGAAGGGTGAGGGTACGTGGACTTCATGGATGATTCTTCTTCCCAAGTAGCTCCTCAAACTGAGCTCTAAAAGCTGAAGTATTATCGTGGTAACCAACTTTTGATTGAAATAAAAACTGAGATGGTTTCATGAGATGCGTATACATGCTGAGAATGTAAGAACGACCAATAGAGTAGGAACTGGATACCCAACATGATAACTGGTCTGGGATGAGAGTAGGAACTCAGCTAAAGCTCATAAAGAACCAACATACTCTAGAAATCGCAGTTAACCAAAAGGGACACCGAACTGAGAGGTAGATATACGGGAAAACTATTCTCTTTTAAATACCACTCCTACCATTTGCAACTAACAACCTCAATAGCGCACATAAAAGTACTAATGTCTAAGTCTAACTACCTGATTCTCCATGTTCAACCTATCTCAACCAGATCTCTTGCATCAAGAATGCCCTCTAAGGATAGTATCCCCTCTTATCACAACAACCAACTAACCTAGGGCTCCCAACCAAAGGGTCACTAGTTGCACAAAATAAGTATCTACATGAATCCCATCACTATATTCAAGCTTATAACTATGGTCACCTTATAGTTCATAGCTTACCCTATTTAAGACTTCTCTCCTCTTTCCTATCATAACTAGGAGTCGCAAATTCAAGAACTTCTACAGAGGGACATACTAAACTTCTTCATCTAACTATTTCGCATGAATAATCCTTATCTCACAATTCACCCATACCTAGAAGTCAAGGTAGAACAAGTACACTAACAAAAGAAAAGGAATTTGATACCTCCCAACTAGGCTACTACAAGGCCTTCTCCTCTAACGCTTATAACAATATAAACCAAAATCATTAAAAGAAAAGAGCGAGAGCAAGAGTGTCACGAATGAAGGATTACAGATTGATCTTGACTTACACTTAGCGTGGTCATGCCACTCTAGGTGATGCTTGGGGAGTTGAGCGCAATAGGCATGAGTATTTTACATACTGGTCACGTAAGGCATGAATGGTAGGGATCACCACCCCTCATCCTCAAAGGCAAAGGTCAAGGGCTTTAGATCAAGGAAATCATAAGCACAAACTATTTCTAGAATCGGGTTGAAGCATATACATAACGTAACATGATTTGATTAGCCATAGATGCATGTCTAAAGAATAAATTGGGCAAATAGAACCGAGCATATTGAGAAACATGAGTTTACATAGACACCAACCCTCAGGGCATAAAGCTGGATTGATAGAATCACAAGATAAGAGTAGAGTTGTTGTCTGAAGCAATCACTTGTCATTCTAGAAGCTGAATATAAGCATGAATCTGAAATTGGACCATGGCGCTAACACACAAGGCATGAAAAAGGTATCATAATGGTAGAAGTATACTTAGGACGCTAGGATGGAAATAAGCTTCTGCCTCCCCTCTTGACTTTGTTCTAACACCCACAAGCATCGCTACCTGAGCCTCTAAAATCTGAACAGATCTACATCTCACCATCTCCCCCTTAGGTTCATTCCACCCTCCTAAGTCAATAGACCTCTCACCAACCTCTCAAAGCAACTATGATCGTTTTACCCTAACAGAACATACACTACTCCAGAATCTAGTACGAATACCTACTTCCTTCTATAGTCTAAGACCCTCCTTCACCTAAAATTCTAGGCCTCAAACCTCCTATCCCCACTTAGTGCTAGGTCAAGATAACTCACAACCAAACAAGAATAGGGGTTTGGGGACTATGGACGCATACAGGAAGGAAATCTAGTGACGTACCTAATTCAACTTCAGGAGGAATACTCTGATCCGGCTGGCTAGGCAATGAAAGGAATTAGTTTTGGAGTTGAACACCACAGTTTCTCCGCTTAGATGAGGGGCAATTCCTGATCCTATGTCCTAACTGACCACACCTAAAACACCCCTCCTTGCCCTCAAGACACTCACCTAGATAAAATTTACCGCATCTACTACAATGAGGGTACCTTAAGGTCTTCAGAGCCCTATTGTGACAAGATTGAGAATCGAGGGCAGGTGTGCTAATTGAAGATAGGGTTGGTCCAGATGACCTCTGCTGAGAAGACGATTGGTTCCATGTTCTGGTCTTTTTGTTCTTCCTCTTCCTATTTTTTAGTTTCTCTTTCCTTATTCAATTGAGTTGTCATGGATTAAGCCAACATACAGATGGCTTCACGAAATTCTACATTTGTAACCTCATGATCTGGAGTGGTTGGATTAGCATTCCTTTTGGGGTTTCTTCGTGGAGGCATTATCTGAAATGCGTAAGGAACAAATTAGAAGGGTAAGTAGTGTCAAACTCTATCGCACGATAGTGAACATGGAGAAGTGAAGTTTTTCCTAAAACACCTTGTAGCCTCCCTCTCATAGGTATGGCACCCTTCATGTTGGGTTCAAAATTGAGAGGGCGTTATGCGGAAGTCATTAATTGCAAACCATTAAGGCAATAAATTAGACGACACATAAAGCTATACTAAAAAGCATATTATTGATATATTTTGGTCAATTGACCTACATTTTGAAAACTAAATTAAAAAAACATAAAATCTATGAGAGAAAAATCTCCCCCTAAACAAGACTCTTTTGATGACTACATTATGGATGCTATTGTATTGTGGAATGAGAAGGAGGATCTTCAATTTATAGAGGTACAAAACCTTTCCTCCAAGAAAGAGGTTAGCCAGATATGGAAGATTTTATTTTTCCTTTTAGGAAAAGTAAAACTAATTATGGTAATACTTTGACTTTCCTTCAAAAGAAAGGTAAAACTCAAATATGGTAAGAAAATCAGGGCAAAAACCCTAACAAATCTCCCCCTTTTGGCTTGATTTTCTTGACAAAAACTTCATCCGTCTCTTCACATGCTTGATCTTCGTTCTTTACATAATCTTCACTACTGCTGCTTGTCATGTTTAAAAGTGGAGCCCTTGCAGGTTAAAAATATTAGATCCCTTTCGGGTTAAAAGTATTGAAGCCCTTTCGGGTTAAAAGTATTGAAGCCCTTTCGGGTTAAAAAGTATTGGAGCCTTTTCGGGTTGAGAGTATTGGAGCCCTTTCGGATTAAAAATGAGCCCTTTGCAAGGTTAAAAATGAGCCATTTACAGGGTTAAAAGTGTTTTTGTTTTTAAAAATATAGCAGTAGGATTGTTGAAAATATGGTTGAAAAATGTCTCCACATGTAGTATTTTGGACTTTTTTTTTTGACAAAAAATCTTCACTATCGCCAAGTTAGTTGCAACTTTGATCTTAACATGTCTTCAATCTGAACCATCGGCTCATTAAACCCATTGGATTGTTGGACCTATTGGATCTTTGGATCGTTGGACCATAAGCTTTGATACCACTTGTTGGGTTCAAAATCGAGAGGGCGTCATGCAAAAGTCATTAATAGCAAACCATCAAGGCGATAAATCAGACGACACATAAAGCTATACTAAAAAGTATATTATTGATATGTTTTGGTCAATTGACCTACATATTGAAAACTAAATTAAAAAACATAAAATTTATGAGAGAAAAATCTTCCCCTAAACAAGACTCTTTTGATGACTACATTATGGATGCTATTGTGTTGTGGAATGAGAAGGAGGATCTTCAATTTGTAGAGGTACAAAACCTTTCCTCCAAGAAAGAGGATAGCCAGATATGGAAGATTTTATTTTTCCTTTTAGGAAAAGTAAAACCAATTATGGTAATACTTTGACTTTTCTTCAAGAGAAAGGTAAAACTCAAATATGATAAGAAAATCAGAGCAAAAACCCTAACAAATCTCCCCTTTTTGGCTTGATTTTCTTGACAAAAACTTGATCCGTCTCTTCACATGCTTGATCTTCGTTCTTCACATAATCTTCACCACTGTTGCTTGTCATGTTTAAAAGTGGAGACCTTGCGGGTTAAAAATATTGGAGCCCTTTCAGATTAAAAGTATTAAAGCCCTTTTGGGTTAAAAAGTATTGGAGCCTTTTCGGGTTGAAAGTATTGGAGCCCTTTCGGGTTAAAAATGAGCCCTTTGCAGGGTTAAAAATGAGCCCGTTACAGAGTTAAAAGTGTTTTTGTTTTTAAAAATATAGCAGCAGGATTGTTGAAAATATGGTTGAAAAATGTCTCCACATGTAGTATTTTGGACTCTTTTTTTTTTGACAAAATATCTTCACTATTGCCAAGTTGGTTGCAACTTTGATCTTAACATGTCTTCAATCTGAACCATCGGCTCATTAAACCCATTGGGTTGTTGGACCTATTGGATCATTGGATCGTTGGAACACTGGACCATAAGCTCTGATACCACTTGTTGGGTTCGAAATCGAGAGGACATCATGCGAAAGTCATTAATTGCAAACCATCAAGGCGATAAATCAGACGCCACATAAAGCTATACTAAAAAGCATATTATTGATATGTTTTGGTCAATTGACCTACATTTTGAAAATTAAATTAAAAAAACATAAAATCTATGAGAGAAAAATCTCCCCCTAAACAAGACTCTTTTGATGACTACATTATGGATGCTATTGTATTGTGGAATGAGAAGGAGGATCTTCAATTTATAGAGGTACAAAACCTTTCCTCCAAGAAAGAGGTTAGCCAGATATGGAAGATTTTTTATTTTTCCTTTTAGGAAAAGTAAAACCAATTATGGTAATACTTTGACTTTCCTTCAAAAGAAAGATAAAACTCAAATATGGTAAGAAAATCAGGGCAAAAACCCTAACACTTCACACCCATGAAAGAGACTCCACTTGATGCGACTTTCATACACCCTAGGACTCTTGAACCTGATGCTCTGATACCATATTTGTCACGCCCCGAGGCTACCCCCTGGACGTAACATGGGACTCAGGACTACAGGTGCCCCAAGTTAACCCTTGGTCATAGCATAACTCAGGCATATCAAATAAGCATAGCGGAAGCATAATAGGAACTAGATAACTCAATCCATAAGATAAAAATCAATAGGAACATGATTCGAAAAAGATCTAAATATTGTCTATGTCTGATAAGCCTCAACATATGACATAAGGAGTTACTAGGACATGACCCTAGCTAACTCAAGGTACAGAAGTAAATAACTAAAACTAGCTAGAATCATAACTAGCCCTCGAACAATGAGGACTCACCAACACTAACTGGAAATGACCTGCGATCTCTAGCCACGAGCCTAAGGGAGGGAACCTGAATCTGCATCATCAAGAGGATGCAACACAAAGTATGCGTTAGTACTATAGGATGTATCAAGTATGTGAGATATGCATGATCATGATAAAAACATACTTAAAACATGCTTGAAATGACTTCATATGTGTAGAGAGATAGCATAAGAAAATATCAAAATATAAGGCATAAAACTTGAAATAAAGTCAGGATTCAAAGTAGAGTATCATATAACTCATTAGCTAGAAAATAAACATGCGGGAGTTTCTCTTAATCGATATTAAACCATGCTGAGCTATATAGAGTCCAGTGTCATACATCCCCACTGAAAAAGGTTGTCCTAACCGACCAAAGTTAGAACTATGTCATACCAGGATCCTGTCATAAGCCAAAGAGGGCACCTATGGTGGCACGTAGTTCTGGGACTAAGGATACTCTCACCCGGTCCAACTCGGTGCTAAATACTACTCCCAAAACATATATATATATATATATATATATATAACATGAGCTCATATACGTGTGAGTGACATATCTGATGCAATACTTGTTCATAACTTGTTCGTACCCTAGATCGTCATACTACTCATGAGTTTTAGTTTAGAAAATGACTCATGAGCATTGATGGAACATCGGGTGTCTTGTCTTGCATAGTACTTCATAACTTGTGAAATTTTCATACGTCATGACTTGTAAAACTTTTCATGGCTCTAGTTCAATTTCATAATACATACATTTTCATAGAACATAGGAACTAGGCATGCACTTGCTTGAAAAATTTAAGAGAATCCATGTTATCAATTTTCCAATTTTTTTAAATCAAACCATGCATGTAGGATTTACAATAATTATCCTTCAATTCAAAATAGGAGTTCATATGTAAAAACCCATGAAAAATCATGCAATTTAGTAGTAATTTCATCATAAAATCATGAGAAGGCAATTTATAGAAAAATCCATAAGAATTGGGTAAGAACCCTAATTTGAAAGTTCATGAAATCAAAATAAAGATTTTGGGTTTTGGAAACAAAGGTGAAAGGAACCCATTGTTGAATACCCACATACCTTGTTTGAAGTTAACCCACTTAAAATTGAAAAGAAGAGGAGGCTTGAACTTAGAGCTTGAAACCCTAACTTGAAGCTTGAGAAGATGGAACTCCTTTTCTTCTTTTGGAAGTTGATTGAAAGAATGGAAGAGAGCTTAGGCCAAGTGGGAATAAAAACACTTATAAATAGGCTTAAAACAACTTTGTATAGGAGTTAAAAGAATGGGAACTTACAAAAATCCCCCTGGACTTAAACTTTGAAAAAGATGGAAAAAGTCAGCTTCATAGACCACCAGTCAGTCCACGGTCTGTCATCCTAAAGGATAAGCCGTCAACTGATTCGTGGTTTCAAATTCCACTTTTAGGGGTCTACTAGAAATCAACACCACGATTCACTCTACGGTCTGTGGTTCAGGACGACGGACCATCCTATTGACTCGTGGTTTCGACTAAAGGATCCTCTGATCCTCAGGGATTACGAGTGGAATAATGGGTCGTAGAATAGGTTGATGAGTCATCAACCCACTCATAGAATTTAGAGGAATTGGTGCCTCTCTAAAGGTGATTCCACGGGTTACAGGATGGACCATCATTCAAAATGATGACCCGTCAAGTCATTCATGGAAACTAGGTAGAAAAGCTGAATTTTTACAAACCACAGGTCACTCTACTGACTGTGGTTTTGGTCTATGGGTCGTGAACCAACCAGTGGTTTTGAAGATGAAAATTTTAAGGTTCAGTTCAGAAATCATGAATCACAGTACGAACCGTGGTCCCTGTCCGTAGTCACTAACTGTGTTACAGTAAATTGCCCATAACTTTTTACTCCAGACTCGGATTAATGTGCAGTCGGTGGAGTAGGAAAGAAGACTCAAAAACCTTTAATTTAGTGGATACTAGGCTACCTAACTCTTGATGATTTAGGAGGAATGGTCGATTGAAGTTGACCCTAGTTTAGTCTTACATGAAAATTTACTTGGGTGAGGTACTTGCGACTTAACTTAATGATAGGAGTTTCTTATGAACATGATTTGCATCCAAAGCACTTACCAAACTAGGAAAATGATCATTAAACTCATGTAAGAGGTTTGGGTGTTTGCTTAGGATTTTTGGGGTGTTACAGATAGCATGATTTGAGCGTTCATCATCTACTAGTAGACCTCCATAGACCCTATCGATCCAGGACCTGGGGCTTTGGGTTGCGACTACTAGATGAGGGGTGTTCGGCGATATAGGGGTACACGGGTAGAGTCCTTCTATGATTCCTGCCTCTATATGGTCCCTTGAGGTACCTAATGGGGGAACCTACCAGTTACTTTCACACCATATCATTATCATGCATCTGGCACACTGATCCCACCCTTATTTGTTGTGTGTTCAGTGTATGCTTCAGTTTTATGGGTGGCCAGAGGGTTTGTTTTTCCTTAATTTTGTTCCTCGGTTGTATGGGCGATCGTTGGAACTATAGGTGGTTTATATTACTTTTGTCATCTTGTAGAGCTAGCTTGGACTTTTGGCATTGATTGGATGGGTGGTTTAGCCTGTGGAGGCACCATTCTTGAGACTGAGATTATTGAGGGGCTAGTGGGTTCCATATTACCTAGATTTTGATTGTGTAGCTTTCTGAGCGATTGTGGAGTTTGATTCCTATTTTATCCTAGTCTTGTTTAGCGTATCTGGATACTTGTGGGTTAGTTATTCCATCTTAGGCTTGACTTATAAGTGGATTACATTTATCTTTATCTTGTTATTTGATGTCTTGGGCATGTTTCTGTTAGTATGTGATTTCTAGTTCAATTGTTTGCTTTCTTTCCTTCCTTCCCGTTATTTTGAGGTTACCGGTATACCACCCATCTCTTGAATTTTCTTTATATATACTATTGTTGCAAGGATCCCATGAGCATCCTTTTTCCTTCTTTCACCTGCGTTCTATGTATATATATCTTTTGTGCTAGCATTGTTTGCTTATAACTCTTGGTTGTCTACTCTTCGTGCTAGTTCCTTGTGCTTTATCTATTGCTTTTGTGACTGCTTTCTTGCTATCTGCTATTTACTATTTTTATATCTTATATGCGCTCAGTCGGCTGATGATGCCTACTGGGTACCCGTTTCTTAGCAATTGGTGCTCATACTATTCTTCTGCATCTTTTTGGTGCAGATATTAGTTGATCTTTCACCGTTGATCGCATTGGAGACTTGTGCAACTTTTGGATCTTCGCTACTAGGGTGAGCACCTGGCGATCGGGGATTGACCACGTCTCTTTTTTTGTATTGTTACTATTTGTATATTTGAAGATAGTTGTACTTATCTCTTGTTACTTCTAGCACTTGTATTATATTACAAGCTTTTGTACTGTCGATACCAAGTCTTGGGGTTGGTGTAGTTTCATTATGTATATATTTAGGTTTTTGCTTCTGCTTTGTATATCTTTATATTCTGCTTCCACTTATTTCTTCTTATTGTGCATATTACTTAGGTAGTAGCCCATTACTAATCGTTCTGAGCTACGGGGATTGGTTCACCTACTGGGGAGTTGTAGGTGCCATAATGATCTGACAAATTGGGGTTTTGGCAGCTTGGTATCAGAGATCTAGGTTCACCGATGTCGTGGTACAGAAGCAAGTGTCTAAGTAAAGTGTCGTGGATCAGTACGATGACGTTTGTATCCTATCTGCGGGAGGCTACAGGTCATTGTTAGGAAAAGTTTCATCCTCTTGGCTCCTAATCATGCATTCCTGGCTTTATTGACTTCTAAACTTCAGTTGTTTTATTTTTTCTCAGATGCCTAAGACGAGTTTAACAGTCAGTGATTGATAACGCTCAAACTACACCTCAATTTAAGAAGCGTAAGCGATCGTTGTCAAATATATAACCCAACAAGGTTGGGGTCGAATCCCACAGAGAATATGGTGATGATTAAGACTTTAGTGAAGTAGATGACTAGTCGTCAATCGTTTCCAGTAAATAAAAGGGGGGTTTTGTAATCAAATTGTAAACAAAACAATAATAAACGTAAGAGTTTAAATCAGTATGAGAGAATGCGAACTAGGGACGTGTTCACCATGGCGTTGTAACAATGTCGATTCTAGGCTTAACTGGGTTCTTTCTATATGCGTGTCACGATGTGATTGCGTCAATTGTATCGTCTAAACGTCTCTCGACCAAATAAACAAATTTCCTTTTATCTTCTCTCGATCTCAAAAAGATGTGCTTTTTAGCTCTCAATCCTAACATCAAGTAGATTAATCCAGTTACGGCATTAATCTTTTAGACGAGAGTTGGTAGTCTCGAATCCTTGTTGTTAATCAAGTTTCCCGGTTTTAATCTCTTTCTCAAGCAAATTAAACCTAGGCATGTTCTAATGTTTGCAACCCACTAGAAAACGTGACATAACGTATGATTAACAACGTGACAATACATAAATCGAACCCAACGCTACCCGGAATCTATATTGCTACGTTTGCCATGGCCCCCACAACCCTAGTTGCGGGAGTTTTAGTTACTCATGCTCGAAGAAGAAAAGAAGTAATTCATTATAAAGGAAAGAAGATTCTTACAATATGATGAAAATACTCTTCAATAATCCAAGAACAAGAACAACCAAGAACTCAAGAACACGAATTCACGAATCCGAAAACGTGTTGTTGCTCTCAAAAAATGACTAAAAACTATTCTAAAACTATTGGGTGAACTCTCATTACATAAACCTATCATAGGGTATTTATAGGAGTCAAAGAAACCAAATCCAAACCGGGCTAGGAATCCCCAAAACGCGGGTCGCCGACGTAAGCCACTGCCTTAGCGTGACGGTCAGGCTGACGGACCGTCACTGCCTTGACGGACCGTCGCCTGGACCGTCAGCCTTAGGCAGTGGCACTGTCCCTTTGCTGCCTTGGAGTGACGGTCCCCGTGACGGACCGTCACATGTGTGACGGGCCGTCACTCAGGCCGTCACACTTAGGCAGATTGCTCTTTTTCGCGTATTTCCGTTCGTTTCCGTGTTTGTTTCCATTTCCTACAAATACAACATAAAAACATCAAAAACAACAATGGTTGCTTGAAAACGTACGATTGTTCTTAGTAAAAAGGAGTCGAAAGTGACGTAAATTAGCGTCACATCAACACCCTCAACTTAAAACGTTCGCTTGTCCTCAAGCAACATAACATAAAAACAATAATACGACTCTACTAAGAACACAAACTCATGTCTATAGCAACTCATGGTCATTCAAACTTATTCAATTAAATCAAGCTCCCTCGTAGCACACGTATGTATGAAACACTAACTTGCAAGGATCCAAACATGTCATTCCGATATGATAGAATATTATGCATACACATACGCATAGCTATCCTAACAATCAATAGACAATATAGATATCTTGGTGCCCTCACCACAAAGAAATCCCACACACAAGATTTGGGACTAGGTAAGCGCTTACACTCACAAACGATTTCAAACAATGCACATGCGATACCATAGGCTTGCCCTTACTATTCTATTTAGTTCTTCAGAAAGCTACTTAGGATCACTACAGGACTTGTATTTGCTTGTAATGAGGCTTCGGGTGCAGGTAGGATACATTTAGGGGTTAGTGTCTAAGCCCTCCTTGGAACCATTTACATCTTATCACCACATAACTTCACTTTATCCATCCTTATTCACCTTTTTATTTCCTTGATTCTAGATACAGGTGCGACCTCTTTATTGACAATTCTTTTTGTTTCTTTTTCGATCTTTTTCATCTTTCTTTATTTTTCTTTTCTTTTCTTAGTCGCACACCCGGATTTTCATTCTATTCAACAACAATCATCTCCATCCTCTTTTTTCTTCTCCTTTACCACTGTAGTAGCCACCCTCAACTTAGGCTGATTGCCTACGTCAAGGTGCACAATGTCCATTGGTAGGACCAGGGCCAAAACAGGGTTTACCTCTATAGTAGCCACCCTCAACTCAGGTTGTTTTGCCTACGTTGAGGTGCACGATGTCCAAGGAAGGACCAGGGCCAAGATAGGGATTCAAAGTTAAACAGGAATGGTGACAGGTTATTGAAAGAACAAGGTCAATTATGGCTCGAACAGGGATCAAGGGATTCTTTGTATTTGGACGGTCATATAGGCTAAGTAAAAAAAAAAAAAAAGGGCCTGCGATC
>QJPP01001273.1:0-45392 GCA_003996215.1 Jaltomata sinuosa
GAATTAACTGACAAAAAAGTTAGCTTTGTCATATCTAATTCTAAAACTGGGCAGCTAACAACCATCCAAGTGATATGCACTTCGGGTAATTCTTGGCAGAAGCCCATGGTCTGTAAAAATCAAAAGGTTTTGCAAATCTGCCCCTTGTTTAGCTAATCCATCAGCAACTTGATTGGCCTCTCTAAAACAATGAACGATTTGGTAAGTAGCATTCTCCAATAGATGGTAAATGGAGCTCAATACCCTTCTGAGTTTAGCATTTTTATTATCCTTCTGGTTAATCATGCTGACGATTAAAAGAGAATCTAACTCTAGAATGAATTGTTTGTAGCCATTAGTTATGAACCAAATCAGGCAGCATGGGCTTCTGAAAAGTTGTTGCTCTCCTAGAAAGTAGGTCCAGAAAAAGCGGTGATTAATTTGTCATATTCATCCCTAACCACTCCTTCAATACCCGCTTTCCTTGAATGAGAAAAATAGCTACCATCAGTATTTATCTTTATCCATCATGTACTCGCCATCTTCCAAGTTATTTGCTTCCACCTAACTTTGGATTTCATTTTCTCTATGGTAGAGCAGAGAAAAGGCCAAAGAATAGGCAATTTACAATTTGGAAAGGGTTGAGTCATAGCCATCTGAATATTCCAGCACACTTGATGAAGGATCCTGGACCTGTAAAATAGATTTTGCTCACCAAATTTACTAGAGCAGTATTCTTTCCATAATTCTCAACATATTACAGTAGGGGTGATTTGTAGTAACATCTTGTGAATACAATTGACTACTTTGAAGTTTCACTATGCACTACTAAAAAAAAGCTAAAAAGAGATGGCCAAAAGGGACGCTGGCCGTCGCTTTTTTGGCCAAAAGTGACGAAAAAACGACGGCGTCACTTTCGTGGAAAAATGGCCTGTCACTTTTCCAAAAATGACGGACAACGTCGCTTTAAAAGCGATGGACTGCGTCGCAAATAAAAAAGCAATGCAATTTTATTTTATTTTATTTTTTTCAGAAAAGGGACGCAGTCCGTCGCTTTGTTCTTGAACTTGAAGAACAAAGCGACGGACAGCGTCGCTTTTCCTGGTAATTTTTTTTCATAAAAGCGACGCTGTCCGTCGTTTTTTCTGGGAATTTTTTTAAAAAAATTCAGAAAAGCGACGGACAAAAGAGACACTGTCCATCGCTTTTCTGTATTTTTTCCAGCTGCAAAAATCTGCATTTTCAATATGCACCACCTGCCATTTACAAAACTAATTCAAATACAACCCAAATCAGCACTAATTGTTGTCACAACATTCATAAAGCGACTACAACATTAACAAGAAACTAAATATGAAGTAAAACATTCATTAAATACATAAAAGATCCACCGAAATGACCTACAAAGTGTTTCAAAGTATAAAAGAAGTACAAAATGATAAATAAAGTGTCAAAAAACTAATGCAAACTAAAAGAAAGTCAATCTAAGAGGCTCGACGGTCTAGCACATATCTTTATCTTTCTCCTTCCGTTGTCTCTCAGAATCTGCCAAGGCATAAGTTGTGCAATCTGCCGTCACCTGATGACATCTGTATGCAAATTTACATTAAAATATATAAAGAAAATTATAAGTATTAAAGAAAACCATAATCATAAGTATTAAAAAAATTAGAATCATAATCATAAGTATAAAGAAATTTACATACTAGTCTATAAGTATTAAAGAAAATCATAATCATAAGTATTAAAGAAATTAAAATCATAATCATAAGTATTAAAGAAATTAAAATCATAATCATAAGTGTAAAGAAATTTACATACTAGTCTATATTCTCCCAATCTTTGTCCTCACTTGATTCATTTTCATCAGTCTCCCATTCTTCCTCATCACTTGTTTCATATTCATCGTCCCATTCTTCCTCCTCAGTTATTTGTCTCTCAAAATTTGCGATGGCAATCAACTCATCATCAAAAACTTCTTCTAATATGTGTTGAGGGTGTTCTAGATTGTTTTTCAACTCAGCATCCACTGCTTGATGAACAAATGCGACATCATTTTGGTACGCCACATCTAACACATTCTCAATCTCAATCCTACCCACAGACTTAGTTTTTATGACCATCCACCAATCAACATTAACTCTGCACAACGGATATGAAGCGTAATACACATGCTTAACATTCTGTGCAATGATAAATAGCGACCATATTGTCTCGTATGCGTTACTTCAATTATATTATGTTGTTGATTCACCTTAGTACCTCTATGTGAAGGATCAAACCACTTGCACCGAAATAGCACTATCTTTTTTTTGGCCAACCAGGATATATAACTTCAATAATCTCTTGTATGACACCATAATATTCAATAGTTTGGCCATTACCATCGACATCACCTTGAATGCACACTCCGCTATTATTAGTTTTCTTATACTTAAAAACTTCTTCAGTTTAAAATTTGAAGTCATTCACACAATACTTAGTCATTGTCTGAATTTGACTTTCAGGCCCAAGTGCAACATCTCTCACCAATTGTGGATGTTCAACATTATTATGTTCATAAAAAACCTACAAATTAATTTTTTAGTAAATGAGTATATTATACATGTTGATTCAATATTAAGCGTAAATGAGTAAATGAGCTTTTACACACTTACAATTTTTTTCAGCCAATCAGAAAAGTTTATATATATGGCATCATTACCCCATATGCTTACGAATTTAAAGTTAAGAGTACATTAGATATTTCGTTAGTTTAATTAACACTTAGTATTTAAATTTATGTAATTCAATAACACAACTCAACAAGACTTACTTAAGATATGGTTGAATTTTGGGACAATTGAGCAAAATATATGTCACACCTGATTGCTTTTCAACACTAGTGAAATCTCGCCTTTGACGTTTTGTAGATCCTCGCTCAGGTTGATTAAAAATTGAAATTGGTTTAAACATAGGATCACCATCACCGTCATCATTGTGATTGACTCTATTTCTCTTACATAGCACTTCATTCCCGAAGTAGTAAGAACAAAAATGAGCAGTTTCTCTTGTAAGATAAGCTTCACAGATCGATCCTTCGATCTTTCCCCTTTGCTTAATAGTTTGTTTGCACTTGCCAATTGTCCTATATAATTGCATGTTAGCTAATTAATATAATACGTTTAAGAAAGAATAATAAAAGCAATAAAGGGTCATTAACTCTCGAATGGATACATCCACCTTGTTTGAACTAGTCCCCCAAGGCGTGCCTCTTCTATAAGGTGAACTGGAAGATGCTCCATAACATCAAAAAAGCAACATGAAAAGATCTTCTCCAACTTAATTAGTGGTGATAACAGGAATATTTTATTGCATCCTTTCCAAGCTACTCTCCAACAAAGTGTTAGAACACAAATCTTTGAAGAATAGACTTACTTGTGTGATTGGTTTCCATATCTTGTAGGGTAGGTGGATAAATGCGATAGAAATCAGAGTTTCCATGAAAATATGACAATCATGGCTTTTCATACCAATCAATTTTCCTTCATCCATATCTGTCCTCTTTCCCAAATTCGAAGCATAGCCCTCGGGCATTCTCAAATTCTTCACCCACTTACAAATTTCTCGTTTCTCATCCAATGTGAATGAAAAACTTGCCTTGGGCTTAACCACTTTACCATTTCTCATTTCCTGCAACCACAACTCCTTTCTCCTACAATATTTCTTTAAGTCCATTCTAGCTTTTGGATTGTCTTTTGTCTTGCCCTTAACATTCATTACTGTGTTGAACAAATTATGAAAATAATTTTTTCCAATGTGCATCACATCAAAATTATATCGTAGAAGATTATCCTTCCAATATGGCAACTCCCAAAATATGCTTTGTTTGGTCCAATTATGTTCAACACCATATACAGGAAGTCTAGAACTCTCTCCTAAATCTATAATTTTAGACAACTGACTAACTCTCTCCCAAATCTGATGTCCTGAAAGTGATGGAGGTGGTGGATCATTTTCAACTTTATTCTTTCTGAATGCATTTTTCATATTTCTAAACTCGTGGTCCATTGGCAAGAACTGACGGTGACAATCAAACCAGTAATTTTTTCGGCCATGCTTTAAAGTGAATGCTTTAAAATTTTCCATGCAATGCGGGCAAGCTAACTTTCCAGCAGTCATCCAACCCGACAATATCCCATATGCAAGAAAATCATTAATAGTCCACATTAAAGAAGTACGCATAGTAAAATTTTGCTTACTTGATATATCATATGTCACTACACCGTCAAATCATAATTGTTTTAGCTCATCTATCAATGGCTGCATATAGACATCAATAAAAAATTTGGATTATGAAAACCCGGGATAATACAACTTAGAAATATGTAGGGACTTGTCATACACATTTCAGGCGAGAGATTATATGGAGTAAGAAATACAGGCCAGCAAGAATAAGGTGCAGCATTATTAGAGAATGGTGTGAAACCATCTGCACACAATCCCAATCTAACATTTCTTGGTTCTCTAGCAAAATCAGGATATGTTCTATCAAAATGCTTCCAAGCTTCTCCATCTGATGGATGATACAAGACACCCGGTGACCTTCTATTTTCACGGTGCCATCTCATATATGGGGCAGAACTCATTGAAGCGTACAACCTCTTTAACCTAGGTATAAGAGGTAGATAGTGCATCGCCTTAATTGGAACCATCTTTCCACCGGGAGTCCGCTTATACCGAGCATGTCCACAAAACTTACAATTGTCAAGATGATCATCATACTTATAAAACAACATGCAATCATTTACACAACAACTAATTCTATCATATGACAATCCTAACTCTGAAACCAATTTCTTTGCTTCATAAAAATTCTTAGGTATCTTCAACTCTGTATTATTAGCTACTTCCCCCACAAGATCAACTACAGAGTCCATAAGAGTTTGAGGAACACTTCAATCTGACTTGATACTCAATAGTCTAACTGCAACTGACAAAGCAGAATGCGAATTTCCTTCACATAATGGACGATTAGCCTGTTGTAATTGTTCATAGCAGCGTTTTCTTCTTCATTAGGAGCTTCATCTTCTAAATACTGTTCGGGTTTCATAGTTCCATCTTGAACTCCGAAAGCATCATTAATCATTTCATGCATCCTATCGTGTTCAACCCTATCATCTTGAGACCTATCATGTTCAATCCTAATATATTCATTCATAGGCAGAGAATTATAAAATATACCATTCAACCCATCTTTCTCACCATGATCAACCCACACAAAATATCTAGGCTTAAATCCATTACGATAGAGATGGACCATAACTGAATCTGGATTAAAAAACTTCATGCACCGGCATTTACTACAAGGACACCTAACCACACCATGACTTTGATAGTTGTCTAGTGACATTGCATGCTCGATAAAACTTCTAACTCCTTCAAAAAATTCAGGTTTTATAGGACCATCATTTTCATAATATATATCATACATCCACAAGCGATGATCCATCTATAAAAATATAATAATTCAATTATAAATTAGACTCATTGACGTTCATAACATAAACTAAAGTTGAAAACTAATTCAAGATTATAACCCAACAATATAAACTAATTCAAAATTTCTAAATTCACTATCAAATTCAAGAACTTAATTCAACAACCTAAAATTGAAAACTAATTCAAGATTATAACTCAACAATTAAACTAATTCAAAATTTCTAAATTCACTATCAAATTCAAGAACTTAATTCAACAACCTAAAGTTGAAAATTAATTCAAGATTATAACCCAACAATATAAACTACAAAATTTCCAACTTCACTATCAAATTCAAGAACCGAATTCAACAACCTAAAGTTGAAAACTAATTCAAGATTATAACCCAACAATATAAACTAATTCAAAATTTACAACTTCACTATCAAATTCAAGAACAGAATTCAACAAGCTAAAGTTGAAAATTAATTCAAGATTATAACTCAACAATATAAACTAATTCAAAATTTTCAACTTCACTATTAAATTCAAGAACCAAATTTAACAACCTAAAGTTGAAAACTAATTCAAGATTATAACCCAACAATATAAACTAATTCAAAATTTCCAACTTCACTATCAAATTCAAGAACCGAATTCAACAAGCTAAAGTTAAAAACTAATTCAAGATTATAACCCAACAATATAAACTAATTCAAAATTTTCAACTTCACGATCAAATTCAAGAACCTAATTCAACAACCTAAAGTTGCAAAACTAATTCAAGATTATAACCCAACAATATAAACTAATTCAAAATTTTCAACTTCACTATCAAATTCAAGAACCTAATTCAACAACCTAAAGTTGAAAACTAATTCAAAATTATAACCCAACAATATAAATTAATTCAAAATTTCCAAATTCACTATCAAATTCAAGAAACTAATTCAATAACCTAAAGTTGAAAACTAACTCAAAATTATAACTCAACAATATAAACTAATTCAAAATTTCCAACTTCATTATCAAATTCAAGAACCTAATTCGAAAACCTAAAGTTGAAAACTAACTCAAAATTATAACTCAACAATATAAACTAATTCAAAATTTTCAAGTTCACTATCAAATTCAAGAACCTAATTCAACAACCTAAGTTGAAAACTAATTCAAGATTATAACCCAACAATATAAACTAATTCAAATTTTTTAATTTCACTATCAAATTCAAGAACCTAATTCAACAACCTAAGTTGAAAACTAATTCAACATTATAACCCAACAATATAAACTAATTCAAAATTTTCAACTTCACTATCAAATTCAAGAACCTAATTCAACAACCTAAGTTGAAAACTAATTCAAGATTATAACTCTACAATATAAACTAATTCAAAATTTTCAACTTCACTATCAAATTCAAGAAACTAATTCAACAACCTAAGTTGAAAACTAATTCAAGATTATAACCCAACAATATAAACTAATTCAAAATTTTCAACTTCACTATCAAATTCAAAAACCTAATTCAACAACCTATCTAAAGTTGAAAACTAATTCAAGATTATAACCCAACAATATAAACTAATTCAAAATTTCCAACTTCACTATCAAATTCAAGAATCTAATTCAATAACCTAAAGTTGAAAACTAATTCAAGAACTTAATTCAAGAATCTAATTCAAACTTAAAATCAAGAGCCTAAGATATTTACTATGCTCACAAATTCTAAAATCAAATTCAAGTTCAAACTTCTCAAATTCAAGTTCAAACTTCTCAAATTCAAGTTCACAAATTCAATTATGTGAATTATAAATGTTCACAACATTATTCAAGATTAACAACTAGCAATGTTTATAATCTAACACTAACTTAAAATAAATGATAAAAAATAATTGAGATAATGCACAAGTACCCCCCTAAACTATACTCGAAGTTGCTATGACACACCTAAACTTTACGGGGGTCCTATTACCCCCCTAAACTCATTTTTCTGTATTTCTATGCTCCTTTTTGCTGATGTGGCTTCCAAGTAGCAGAATATTTTTGTGCTCCTTTTGTGCTGACTTGGCAGCCATGTCACCACAAAAGGAGCACATAAATACAGAAAAAATGAGTTTAGGGGAGTAATAGGACCCTTGTAAAGTTTAGGTGTATCATAGAAACTTCGGATATAGTTTAGGGAGGTACTTGTGCCTTATCTCAAAATAATTTAAAGATTCAAAACTAACAAACTTGCTAATAATAACAAAAAATATCAAATAAACCCTAACTTAAAATTTTAAATACTACTAAATCAAGTTCTAATCTACATAACAATTAACAATGTTCTTAATCTAACATTAACCTAAAATAAATATAATGTAATTGAAAAAAGTAAAAAAAAATCTAACCTGAATTTTAAATTAGCCCTAACCCGAAAATTAATGATGGAGGAGGAAAGAGGCGGCGTGGAGGCGGCAGCGGTGACGACAGAAACGGCAGAGGCGGCAATGATGGCAACGAAGGTGTGGAGGTGTGTGGAGGTGTGGAGGTTTGTGAAGAGAAGAGGAAAATGAAGAGTGGCCGATCTGGGTCACTTTATTTTGTAAAAAGCGACGGACAGTGTCGCTTTTGTTCGTCGCTTTTTTAAATGAGTTGACCGCGTATTGACCGAAAAGCGACGGACAAAAGCGACCCTGTCCGTCGCTTTTCAAATTTTTTTTAATATAAAATAAATTTTAAAGAAAGCGACGGACAGCGTCGCTTTCTTTAAAATTATTTTTTAATTTATTTTTAATAATTGCGACGTTGTCCGTCGCTTATAATAAAAAATAAAGATTAATTATTTGTAAATAATTTTGGCGTAAAAATCTGCCAAAAAAATGCGACGAACAAAGAGACGTTGTCTGTCACTTTTGTAAAAAAATAATTATAAATTAAAAAAAAATAGAAAAGTGACGGACAACATCGCTTTTTTCGTCGCTTTTCAGAAGCGACGTTGTCCGTCGATTTTCTATCCGTCCCTTTTTGAGCTATTTTTAGTAGTGATGTTTGTATATTACTTCTAACATTCCGGTCTGTGACTTGGATGCCTAGCGGGAATCCAAAATAATTTCATATCTACTTTGCAACCTGTCCCTGTACAAAAACATGTTCTAAAGTTTCACAGTTAGGGTTAGAACAACATTTACAATTATGAGTAAGTTGACTAAGAAGTTGTTTTCTTAATTTACAAAGAGTGTCATCAAAAGGAAGCTTCCTTCTTAACATTTTCCATGAAAGGAAGGATATTTTGAAAGGAAGATTTTTGTGCCAAACCTGGTTGATGAAATTCATAGAAGGATGTTTTGTTCTAATAATTTTCCAAGCACTATGATTAGATAATTGTCATCCATTGAAAGTTTTCATATGGCATAATCTTGTATCTCAGCACTACCCAAAGTAATGTTAAGAATCTTCTTGACAATATCCTTAGGTAGAGTAGTGTTTAGCTTCCTTTCATTCCAACTATTGCCCTCCATGAACTTCTTCACAGTGATCTTTTTAGATTTGGGGGCAGATGGATATATATTAGCAAGAGCCCCATCTCCCATCCAGTTGTCCCACAAAAGTTACAATCTCCCATGTTAATCTTTCAAACTAAGTTTTCCTCTACTTGCAGTTTGATATCCATCATTTTTCTCCATGTATGAGATTGTCCATAGGTTTTTTTTCTTGCCACGGGGTGAATGGTAGTACAATACTTTGAAGTGAGAAATTTTTCCCAAATAGACTGATTGGTTCTAAAGTTCCACCATCTTTTTATAGCAAAGGTGTCACTAATCTCCTGTAGTCTTTTGATGCCAACGCCTCCTTCCTCTTTGGTTTTGCATAAATTCTCTCAAGAACTCCAGTGATATTTTGATTTTTCATTTGTTGAGCCCAGAAAAATCTAGCCAGATGCTTCTCGATGAGCTTGAAAATTGCCTTTGGTGGATCCATGACAGCCAAAGTGTAAACAAGAATAGCCTACTATACATGTTTAATAAGGATTAATTTACCTCCAAACGACAACAGTTTACTATGCCATCCACTAATTTTATTTACTATTTTAGTAACCAAACTATCAAAGTATTCAATTTTCCTTGCACCAATATAAATAGGACAACCTAGATAATTAAAAGAAAACTCCTTCTCCAAGAAACCAGTAGCCTGTCTCATTCTATTGATTCTGAAGTTGGAGGTTTTAGGAATTGTTATGAAGAAGCTCTTATCCCCATTAACCTTCTGCCCAGAGCTCTCTCATATCTTTGGATTTGTTTCATAACAATCTTAATGGAACTTGTTTTTCCCCACAAAATATAACAATGTCATCTGCATATGCCAAGTGATTGATTTGAGAGCCATTTTTGTTCATTGAGAACGGGATGAATCTGTTGTTGTTGTACAACTTGTTGAGCTGTCTTGTGAGAACTTGAGCTGCTAGAACAAAAATAGATGGAGATAGTGGGTCTCCTTGTTTAAGTCCTTGAGTGGACGTGAAAAAGTCTTTCCGAACTCCATTAATAATGATAGAATACCAGACTCTAGAAATCAACCTGAAAATCATGTTAGTGAACATTTCACAAAAACCAAACTTTTTAAGAAAATTTATGAGAAAAGGCCAGGCTAACATAACGTCAACTTTTAATACAATTTTTCAACTATTTTTCAACTTTAGATTTCATATTTCATATTTCATATTTCATATTTCAAGTTTGAAGACAAACGAATGTCCCATTAGATAAACAAACTTTTATTTTAAATAGAGATAATGCATAAGTACCACCTGAACTATGGGAGAAATCTCAGAGACACACCTAAACTTTACATAGTCTTATTACCCCCCTAAACTCTTTTGAAATGTAATTATTTACACCTTGAAACTAGATAACCAAATTTCTTGCACAGGGTGTCATGCACGCGCAGTCAGCTCAAAATTATTTTTTTCTTTATTTTTTTCTTTATTTTTTTCTTTTTCCTTCCTTTATATCCCACTTAAATCTCTTCTTTTCTTTTACATCTTTCTTACTTAGGGTGTGTTTGGTATGAAGGAAAATATTTTCCATGAATATATTTTTATGAAAAATAAGTTGATTTCTTACTTATTTTCTCATGTTTGGTTGGTTAGTGAAAAATATTTTTTAGTGTTTGATTAATGAGTGAAAAAATATTTTTAGCATTTGGCTAGAGAGTAAAAAATATTTTTAGTATGAGATATGATAGTGGGTGGAAGTGGAGGGATGAGTTGTGGGTTAGGTGGGTGGGGTGGGGGTCGGGTACAAAAAAAATTATTTGTTTAAAAAATATATTCTTTTTTAAAAAATAATTTTTGGTGGGATGGACGAGGGGGTGGGGTAAGATTGGGGTGGGGTAAGGTGGGTGGGATGGAGTACAAAATAAATTTAATTTTTTTAAAAAAAAGTTATTTTTTTTAAAATAAAATATTTTTTCGTTTGAAAAAATTAGGGTGGCTGGGTTGGGGGTTGGAGGTGGGGGTACAAAAAAAATTAAAACTATTATATTAAAAATTAAAAATTTTATCTATAAAAAATTAGTTTTTTTTTCAAAAAAAAATTAAAAAATTGGGAGGTGGGGTGGGGGTGGAGATTGGGGTGAAGAACAAAAAAAAATGGTGGTAGGTGAGGTGGAGGTTGAGGGTAGGGGGTGGGTGGTGGTGGGAGGAAGGGAGGAGGTGATGATAAGGAGAGAGAAAGAAAAAGAGGGAAAAAAAAAGTAATTTTTTGGCTTTTCTCTCTCTCAAAGAGAACGAGATATACTCTCTCTGCCACATAGCACAAAAGGAGCACAAAAAATGAATTCAGAGGGTAATAGAACCTATGTAAAGTTTAGGTGTGTCTCTGAAATTCGCTCATAGTTTATGATGGTACTTATGCATTATCTCTTTTAAATAATCACCAAATATTTTTTCAAAATCTTAAAACACATATGTATGGACCTATATTAACTCGAATGTGTGATCGTGATATGCATTGAAACCACAAGATTTTAGTTGATGGAACACCAATAATTAAAAAAAAAAAATTACCTCATTAATAGGAATATTTATATTTTTAAGGAATTTTTACATAAATAGTCGATCAAATTCACTATTTATTTTTTTTAATTAATATACATAAATTATACATCAATTATATATAATTATGCACATATTATACATCGGTTAAATATTTTAAGTTTATATTGTTGAGTAAACAACTATTCGAGTTAATTCTTCTACTTTTAACAACACACGGTAGCTTAAATTGCTAGCACCTATGCAACTACTTCTGTTTCCTATGATGCATAATATTAAATAAAATATTTCCCTTTCTACCCCCAAAAAAGTAGAATTTTTCAACTTAGAGTGAATTATTAATTAATTGTGAATGTTTAATTAAATATATTTATGTTGCAGATAGTAATGTGGGTAAGGATTCCAGCTTTACCGGAGAAAGGATGTACAACAAATTAATTTTTATTATACTTTTTTTATATGTCTATTAAATATTTGGAACTATTAATTATTATAACTTATATGGTAGTATCTTTTCATAATTTTTCAAATATTTAACTTTTATTTCAAAAAATTAAAAAATTCAATGTCTAAATTAAAAATCTTAAATCTCAAAAAGTGAAAAATATCATATAAATTGAGATAAAGAGAGTAATATATTAGAGAAGGGTGATAGTGATTGCTTAGGTATATTTTGTTGATTCCTTTAAAGGTTGGTGCTACTAATTGGTTCAAATTCAATGGTGTTAATAATAATAGAGTAGAAATTGATGATCAATAAATTGGGGACACGGTTGAATCCTTCCTAATTTTAATAACAAAGTCATAATATTAAAAAAACTGATAAAGTAAATATAGAGTCCAATTTACCTTCTATAACTATTTTCCTTATTTATAATTTAAATATTACAAAGTAAAAATAATTGAAACTTACTTATAATAGGATTTAAAGTACTGTTTGTGTAGAAAAAAGTTTACACTGATAGTGGATATTAGTTAAACTCGTGTGATATATGTCGAAGTCGCAAGATTTTAGTTGATCGAACACCAACAATTAAAAAAAAAAAACACCTCCCATTGCTAGCACTACTTCTGTTTCCTATGATGCATAATATTTTTTTAAAAAAATCCCTTTCTACCAAAAAAAGTACTCATAATTTTTGAACTTTGAGTGAATTATTAATTAAGCTAGCGTTTGAATATGTGGCGTTTGAATATGTGATTTGAAATCATGATTTTAAATCAGTATTTGGGTATGCGATTTGAGATCATGAGATAAAATCTCAATTCTCAAAAAATTATGATTTGGGAGTTCCAAGATTTCAACTTTTATAAATACAAAACTTGACCCATAAGTTTATATTTTGTAAGAAAAGGACTTATTATTTTAAATTTTGTAAAAAAAACTCGTGCTCGGCATGAAGAGATTGCATGTACCATGTGAAAGGGTCATATTAAAAAATAACTAGTTACTACTATTGTTGACTAGTTATCTTTATAAAATTATGTGTATTTGAAAGTTTGTAATCACAAACATTTATTTATAAAAAGAACATGGAGATACGTGAGTGACCAATGTAGAGTCTTAGGATATATCAACTAGGATTTGTTCATTTGATAAGGTTGTGTAAGAATTGAAAAAAAATTGATAGTTTTCATAACTTGTTGGATTTTCACATGTTTATGGAAAGAAAAACAATTTAAAAAGTCAAATTACATGTCGAAACAAAACTTCAACTTAAATTCATATTATTTGATTTCATGTCATGGTTTCGTATTGCATGTCCGAACAAGCCCTAATTGTTGATGCTTAATTAACTATTATGTTGCAGATAGTGATGTGGGTAGGGATACCAGCATTACTGGAGAAAGGATGTACAACAACAGTGATGACAGTATTGTTAATAATGTTTCTGTTTCAATATCTCCCCAAAATTTATCACTCCGTTTGCCTATTGCGTCGCATGCAAAGTCTCTCTGGCTACATTTTTGGCACTGTTTGGTGGGGAATTGCTCTCAACTTGATCGCTTATTTTGTTGCCTCCCACGTAAGTACATACATTACCCAATTTCTATGTTGCTCGGGCTCTTCAAAAATGTTATCGATGCGTGTCGGATTCTTCAAAAATAGTGCATTTTTGGAGGATCCGACACGGGTGCGGCAATATTTTTGGAGAGTTCGAACAATTTAGCCCAATCTTGATTGAGTTTTAAGTTTTGTACACCGACAATATAAATAAATATGATCAAATAGTATAAAAATTATTTACACGAATGATGGATACAACTTAATCGCATTTTAGAAGAGTGCATTTTTATGATATATATTGGGAAATCTTATTAGGTTCTAGATAAATTAATAGGATGTTAATTACTTTCACCGTCTTAATTTATTTGGTATTTCTGGCGCTGATTGTTAGTCTATTAGATGTATTTTGAAACTAAATCGAATTAGATTAATGACATTTTTTATAATATACACAATAACTTCGATAGATTTGATTGTCTTACCAACATGGGTTGTGGATGTTTGGATCTTTCCACTCTTAACCAGAGGTTTCAAATTCGAGCATTCGAGAATGAAAAAAATCTTGTTGAGAGCGCCGCTCCCAAAAATGAGCTCTGTAATACGCGAATTTAAATTTGGTCGAGTCCCAATGCGGATGCCAAACACCGAGCTGGAAATAAAAAGTTGATTGCCTGAGTGTACCTGACCCAACTCATTCCTTTTAATTTATTATTATGAAGTAATAAAAAGCTTGAAAGAAAAACCAACCCAAAGAAATAATGAGTTCATGCATGCTAGCTAGAACAATCTAGTAGAGGTCAACTTCTAGGGAAAGAAAAAATTGAAAATGATGAAAACACAATCATGGGCAAAGCTTTTACACGAAAAATGCAAGGAACTTTTCATATTGCTAGTGTAATTTAATATGTAATTTATTCTTGTTAATCAACATTTGTACTAAATTATCAATCAATCTATACTTATTATAGAGATTTATATGTAAATATTGTATAAATATCTTAATAGTATAAATAAATATTATTCTATACTAGCAACAATAACATACTCAGTATATTCTCACAAAGTTTGTACCACTCCCTCAGAAGTGAGGTAGAGAGGTTGTTTCCGATAGACCCTCCCCCCGCTCAAGACAAAAACAGTCTAGAAAATATTTTTTTATACAGGAAATATACAAAAATTAAACTTTGAAATATGGGCACATATATATACAGGCAGTAGGAGCATGTTGGTACTTGCTAGGAATCCAGAGGGCAGCAAAATGTTTGAAAGAACAGTGCAGAGTTACAAAGGGTTGTGGACTGAGAATGCTTGCCTGTGAAGAGGAAATATTTTATGGAACAAGCAGTTTGGTGAAGCACAAAAGTAGAGTCATATGGGGTGAGAACAAAATGGCAAGATCAACATGCCTAGCCTCTGAAGACCATTTTGATTATGGTGTTTATAAATGGACTGTTCAACTTGTTACTAATGAAAATCGTTTTGAGAAAATACTATTTCCCATCTTCTGGGGTCTCATGACTCTCAGGTACGTACGTATTTGCATTTATCTACAATCAAATCTTTCTATAGTAGCAGTGTTTGTCTGAACATTTTCATGGTTGTTATAGAAAGGTGTTGTTAATTATACATGTATACCGATATTTGATGTTTAAATCTCATTTAGCTATTATAAACAAAAATATACAAAAATCAAAAGACTCTTGATTGATTGATAAGAAAGAGCTTTCGTAAGAATCAGAAGAGTACTCTTTTACATGCAACAACCCTCTCTAACCATTAATAACCTCCTCAGGTTCATAGTATTTGTCTTTTTGATATTTTTGTACAGTCGTTAAGAAGAATATTTTATAGTCTTAACTAGCCAGAGGAGTATGTGTTTTATCTATCTTTTAAACGTCTCACTTAATTGTAACTACGTATGAGTAGGAGGTGTACATGGATCGGGTTGGTTCGGATTTTTTAAATACCAAACCAAACCATTAGTGTCGGATTTTTAAATTTATAAACCAAACTAAATCAATAAAAGTCGGGTTTTCCAGCCTCGAGTTTTTTCGGGTTTTTTTGGTTTTCTCGACTTTTTCGGGTTTTTTCCAATAAAGTCTTCATACAAATATATAATTAACTTGTGCTTCAAATATTTCTTTAGTCCATGCAAAATACAACTATCTAAGGTATTTCTTAAAAAAACAACACAAAATATATTCATTTTATTTGAAATTTATGAAGTGAGTGATGACAATAAATATTCAACCAAAAAAATAATGAAATCGCATGAAATAAATATTGCATATTAATAAGTCATAATAAAAATAATCATAATTTAAAAGTATTAAGTCATGCTCAAATAAGTCTAATAAGTATTAACTACATGACTAAATATTAAACAGAAACATAAATTAGTTTATGCATTTATGTAAAATTAAAAAATAAATATCTAACATGATTGTCATTCCTAGTGTTGGATTGAATAATCTTTTGTTAACATTCGTATTGATTTGAGTTTTATTTGAGTTACTAATATCTATAGGTTGTAAAAAGACTTATTGAACCATTTAAAATTCTAAGTTTAAAGTTGATATAACATATTGAAAGATAAAAAATATGAAAAAGTATAAGAAATATTTATATATTACATCACAATAAATATTTTTATGTATAAAATATTTTTAAAAATAGTATATATGTAATATCGGGTTGGTTCGATTCGGTTTGACTTTTTTTAGTTAAAACCAAACCAAACCAATTATAGTCGGGTTTTTTTTTCAACACCAAACCAAGTCAAACCAAACCACTAGTCGGGTTTTTTTTGCGGTTTGGTTCGGTTTGCGGTTTGATTCGGTTTACGGTTCGATTTTGTACACCCCTACGTATGAGCTAGTTGAAGCAATCAGAGGCATGATGCAGCATTGTGGCACTGTATTCATCTCTGAATTCAATATTTCCGATGCAAAACATAAATATATATGTAAAATCTACTAAAATTATACTCTCCTCGTTTTAATTTGCTTATCTTTTTTTTTTAATTCGTTCCAAAAAGAATGTCTCTTTCTTTTTTTGGAAACTCTTTATTAATTCTAACTTTTTAAATGACATGCTTAAGATAAATGACATTTTGGTACATTCTAATATCTTTAATTTAAGACCACAAGATTCAATTTTTTTTTATTTTCTTAAACTTTGTGTCAAGTCAAAATCAGACAAATAAATTAAAACGAAGGGAATAATAAAGAAAAAATTACTTGGATGACTACTTTTTAATAAATAATTATTGTTTTTAGCGATACTTTTTATTTATTACCATCTATAGCAATACATAGTAATACCATGATAAATCTGCACTATGTATTTAAAGTTAATTATGCATGCAATATATGTATTTTTTAAAATGTATTATGTTTGTTTGGTAAGAAATTGGCACAATGTATTTTAAGTGTATTAAAGTGTGTGATAAACGTATTACCCATGAATAAAACTTGTGTTATATGTGTTTTATATATTGTTCTCTGTAATATGTATTAAAACTGTATTATAGATGTATTATAAGTGTCCAGTGAAAAAAATAATATTGCTATAGATGGTAAATATTTTTTAATATAGCATATCTATGTAAATTTCCCAATAAATAATAGGTCTGACCCATAAAAGAAAATTCTTATCACCTTGGTATATTTAAATAACAAATCAGAATATTGTATTTGATAATTTGACAGTACTTTCGGCAACTTGGAGAGCACAACAGATTGGCTGGAAGATGTATTCATAATCATTGTTCTCACTACTGGTCTACTTCTGGTCACCATGTTGATTGGTAACATTAAGGTAACCTTCCTTCCTAAACATACATGTATGCATGCAGGAATAGACTCGGGCAGATCCAACAATCTTGATTCAGTTTGTTATACTTTTTCTGTTTTAATTTACGTGACACATTTATTTTTTTTAGTTCGTCTCAAAAAGAATATCACATTTCTATAATTAAAACCATCTTAACTTTAAAATCTCTTTTTTTTTACCTTTAATGAAATAGCTTGTAGACACAAATGATCAATGAGTATTTTACACCACAAATTTCATAAGTCTTTCTTTCTTTCATAAACTTTGTGTCTTGTCAAATGATGCCACAAAAATTGAGATGGAGAATAGTTCAGTAGAACCCAGAGTTTCACAATTGAACAAGTATAGATAGAGGGTGCGCTTGGTATAAAAGAAAATATTTTTTTAGAAAATAAGTGATTTCTAACTATTTTCTAGTGTTTGATAAGTAAGTAAAAAAATATTATTTTAAAAATATTTATATATAATTTAGACAAACACGTAAGAATGGAGATGTGAGATAGGGGTCCAGGGGTGGTGGAGGTGAGAGTATGGGGGTTGGGGTGGGATGAGGTGTCATGGGGGCCAGATGGGAAAGTGAAATGTCCCTTGTGGAACTTGATTGTTCCCCTACTTTCACTAGAAAAGTCATTTTTAAAGGAAATTATTTTTCTAAGAAAAATATTTTTTAAAATTTTTGACCAACCAAATATAAAAAATTTCATATCAAACACACCTAGATCAATTACATATATATTTCAGAATTCACTTTCTCAACTCTAAAACCCGCAATATTTAAATACCAATGGGGAGCTCCCCACTTAGGAGCGGAGCTAGGAGGCGCAAGGGCCAAGGAGTTTGCCGAAAAATTACATTCTAATATATAAGATTAAAATTATTTTATAGAGAGATATATTGAATTCCCTTGTTTTGTTCGTACATTTAGATCTTTATATTTCAAAATTCTCTTAATGAAAATTTTGTCACTGACGACCACTTCCGCCATTAGGAATAGCTAGAGAAGAAGAAATGCTAGATAGTTCTTGAATATGTTAAGTCAGTATGAAGTAGTTTGCGTTAGTCCTGCCGGTAGGGAGTTTGAAAAGTTGGAAGTAGATTGTAAAACTAGTTTTCAAAGACATAAATATTAAGTATAAGGACTTTCAAATGCGAAAACTCAATCAAGATGATTGTTCTCTATATATACCCATGAAATTAAAGATGTTTCTTTCGAAAGGTATCGTCATTTTCATTTCAAAATGTTGTATAATAATGTAATGATGTTGGTGTAGGTATTTTTGCATGCAACAACATCAAAGAAACAAGCAATGCAATTAAAGATGAGAAATGTAGAATGGTGGATGAGGAGAAGAAGGTTGCCTCAGGGATTCAAGCAGAGGGTCAGAAATTATGAACGCCAAAGATTTGCAGCAACGCGTGGGGTTGATGAATGTGAAATGATAAGTAACCTTCCGGAGGGCCTAAGAAGAGACATCAAATATCATCTTTGTTTGGATTTGGTCAGACAGGTAATTATTTTTTTTACTTCCTCGTTTTAATTTGTTTGTTTGATTTTGACTTGACAACAAGTTTAAGAAAGTAAAGAAAATTTTTTGAATCTTGTGATCTTTAGCTAAAGATATGCAGAATGTATCAAAATGTCCTTTAATTTTTAGTCTTAAACATGTTACTTGAAAAATTTAAATTAAAATATTGCCAAAAATAGCAAATTAAAATTATACTTTGTAATGAAATTAATCATTTAACTTTTTTTAAGTTAACGAAAGTTATTAAACTATTTTTGGTAATAAAAAAGTCATGTAACTTTGCTCAAGTATTACAGAAAGTCTTTAGATTCCATTTGTGAAAAGATACTGGGTATATTATTGTTATTGAATTCGGTGACGGATCCAGGAAGTGAAGTTTGCACTCCCTAAATCATTGAGCTAACCTCTAGTCATATGTTCAGGTAATTCAAAAATTAAATATATACATAAAAAATTTAAAAAATACCTTATATATATATATCGTATAATCCTCATGACCCTCTAGATCTGCCCCCGGTTGAATTGCTATGATTCTTAGGCGGTAGTTAAATAATTCTTGTGATACAAAAAATAGTATAATAACTTTCCGTAATATTTGATTGAAGTTATGTTATTTATTTTGTTATAAAAGATAGTCCAGTGAGTTTGGTGAAATAAAATTAAAACTGAGGTGATCATTCAGGCAATCAACTCAACTTATCTAGGCCAGAATCATCCATATTTATTGCCCAAACTAATTATTTTTTGCACATATTTATTCAGGTTCCTTTGTTTCAACATATGGATAATTTGGTCCTGGAGAACATATGTGATCGCGTCAAGTCCTTGATTTTCACTAAGGGGGAAACAGTAAGTTCAAATGTCATGTAAATATTTGTATTAATTACGTAATAAAATAAAAAATAAATTTCTTTTTTCACATCATTTTATACATTTATTTATTTATTTATTTATTCTAAAAGATAACAAGAGAAGGTGATCCAGTTCAGAGAATGTTGTTCATAGTGAGAGGCCATTTGCAGAGCAGTCAAGTACTTCGAGATGGTGTCAAAAGTTGTTGCATGTTAGGCCCTGGAAACTTCAGCGGCGACGAACTTCTCTCATGGTAATGTTACAATTCATTTAAAATATCTCGGAGAGTGGTTGTTCGTGTTTAGCTAATCAATTTAAAAAACTAGTATAGTAAACTAAGGTGATAGTGCAGACAAGATTAATTCACTCTCGAATTGGTAGTCCCGTCTGCTATGACGTTAGAATAATTTAATTGTAATACGATGGTAGCACTTGATTAGCAAGAAATTCCCTAAGCATCATTCTGTAAGTTCCCAGATCCAAGTGATAGTATCAGGCCCCTTAGCTATTGTTCTTTAGAAATTACCCGGTTTGGACCATTCTTCGAAAGAAGTTTTTACTGGATCCCTATCTAGCAAAATTTTAATTTTTGATTCCGACGAAAGAGTAATTATTGAGTCCACCTTTGTCAATATTGTGTTAGGTCAAATATTTCAAAAGTGTTTCCGAAGAAAAATTACCTTTTCAGCTTTTGAAAGCACTCAATCCCACAACAATATTGTAAAGGGGAATTCGTATATTTTGTGTTCTTCATTCATTTTCTTTTTCCGACAGGTGCCTCCGGAGACCCTTCGTGGAGCGGCTACCGCCATCGTCGTCGTCACTAGTGACTCTCGAGACCACGGAAGCCTTTGGCCTCGAAGCAAACGATGTCAAGTATGTCACTCAACATTTTCGCTACACATTTGTGAACGAGAAAGTGAAGAGAAGCGCCAGATACTATTCGCCAGGATGGCGAACTTGGGCAGCCGTTGCCATTCAGTTGGCCTGGAGGAGATATAGACACCGGTTGACACTCACATCGTTGTCGTTTATTCGACCAAGACGACCGTTGTCTCGATGTTCTTCATTAACGGAGGACAGGCTCAGGCTTTATACGGCTTTGCTCACTTCACCAAAGCCAAATCAGGATGATTTTGATTTTTAAAACAGCAACAGATAATGAATTCTCCTGTGGAATGTGTATGTGGTAATATAGTTTTTTGCTTTGAAGAGACTTCCTAGCTATTCTTTTCTGTTATGAGAAAGAAGCACAAATGTTAAGTTGTCCTCTAATCTGGTATGTAGACTCTAGTAATCCCTCTGTTTCAGTCTATGTGGATTCCTGTTTGACCTGATACAAAGTTTAAGAAAAACAAACGATGATATTTGAAGCTTGTGGTCTTAAATTGACTGATTGTAAAAGCTTGTGATTAATGGTAAAATAGAAAGTTTAAGTTAAATTGTTTCTAAATTTAGAAAAAGTAATTCTTTTTTGGACTAAAAAGGAAATAAGGTCACATAATGCAATTCATTACTCCCAGCAACAGGCATGCAGCAGCTACTTCAGAATAACCTGCCCTTGTGCATTAGTATTAGCAAATTTTATCTACTTATCTACTATCCAGGGTCGTTTGGCAGAGTGCATTAGAAAAAATAATGCATGCATTAGCTTTGTG
This sequence comes from Jaltomata sinuosa, assembly GCA_003996215.1. NCBI lineage: Eukaryota > Viridiplantae > Streptophyta > Magnoliopsida > Solanales > Solanaceae > Jaltomata > Jaltomata sinuosa. Next base: position 21,355 of record QJPP01001273.1, read on the forward strand.
TATTACTAGTGCCTGGTTTGATACACTTTTTCAATATGAAAATCCATGGTATTAGTAAAGCTAAGGGTTTTAATGCATGCATTAGCATGGTTACAGACAAAATTACCCCTCAAAACTTTTCACATCCTTTTCACCATATTTGTGGAGGGTTTTTTCTAAATAAAGAAAACTTAGAAATCATGTCATGCATGTTATGTTTAATACACAAAATGAAGCACTCGGAAATAATCTCAGCATTACTAATACACCATATTCAACACTGTTCTTATACATTCTCAAACGACCCCTTATAGTGCTGGCAGCAAGACGAAGTATCTTCCTCCTAAATTTATGAAAATTATGACAGAAATTCAGATCTAATGATTGAATGGATCTGTAGCTTTAGTACATTTGTATTAACAAGTCTTTTACATCACACTTGTTCTATCTTAACATACAAATCCCAAACAACTATAAGAACTCCTCATGAACAAGACTTAAAGTAAGTGCATTCTACTAAGCGTTAGTTCTGCTTAGTGGTATCACCTACATAGATATTTTGCTTGTGTTGTGTTCTTCTCTTTGTTAAGTACGCGCATGAATTACAAGAGATTTGAAATCTTTTGAGCAGACACGACAACTACTTTCTTACACAACTTTAATTAGGTCTAGCAAATCTCCTTCTAACTTCTCCATTTATCATAGTGCTGCACCCACTGGTCAGCACATTTGGAGGTCTATGTACAACATCTCATATCAAGTGCCTCTCATTCTATTCTCTATGCCTGCTACTTGTATCTTTTACCGAATATAATTATTTCTAATCTTATATAATCGTAAGTCTCCAATCATTGTTCTTCTTTACATGAAGCATTGCATTGCCCTTCTCCACAATCAATTAAAAGAAAGGCAAGTATAAAAAGTGTGGAACTGATTTTACATTGCTATTCTGGAAAAAGACGCACTTACACAAACACTCTTCTACTGCTTCACTGAATCCACTCCCTCAACCTGTTGCCGAGCAAGATACCTCTCCCTCCGCTCCTTCTATAAAGCATAGTGAGCAGAAAAAACATTGTTAGAGGGATGAAATAGGCCAGGACTTGGAATGATTCAATGTCTTTTCACAAACAGCAGATACACTTACCCATTCATCTACTATTAAACCTTCTCCCACAACTTTCGGACCTGTATCGACTGGAGGTTTCTTGTCAGCTTCTGTTGCAGCCTCAGCTTGGGCCAGCTGACGTTTTAGTTTATCCAGTGCCTTTAATCATTCAAATTACTTTTGTTGGAGATTGCCCGTTAGCACAATGTAAAAACAAACAAATATAACATGTCTAACACTTACTGGAGAAGGGCGTTCAGGGTCCAAGAACACCACCTTTAGAGTACGCTCAATAGTGACTTGATCCTTTTGTTCATCAAACTGCATAAAACAAACCAGTGAGGGTAACACCACTATGAACTATTACTTTGGATACAGACCAGATATTTGATATAAGGGCAATGGAAACCCCACACTTGAGTTTTGGTTGTACCTATGATTTACCTCTTACACTACAAAGTTTTGTCCCATGAATAGCACCCAGGTTAAATATAGTCCTACTGTTGCACCAAGACTACTTCCTAGGAGAAACCCATGATGATGAAAGGAAAAAGGAATCATAGATATCCAGAATGATAAAATTTATGACTGAAAAAATTGGGAAGTAATGGGTTATGTATGAAATTGTCATCCTTCTCATTTTTTTGAAATATAAGAGGTGGAAAATTTATACTTTGGAACGAAATATTAAGTCCTGATAACTTTCTAGTCTCGGTAATGGGCACTCTGTTCATCATAAAAGCCAATATTAAGTTGTTCTTTTTTAATCTGCCAATATTAAGATGTTTAGCTGATTAAACTTTTGAGATTAGTGCCTCACATCAAGCCTATGTGTCAAAAACTTTTTTTATTGTAGAAATATTAACACCGGTTTTTCCTGGCAAAGAACAACATCAATATGTTGACAGCAGACAGGTAAGGTCATGGTTTAGACAAGATTCAAAACACATCTCTATACGACAAAATCAATGAATTTTCTATTCTAGGAATGAATTGATACAGACAAAACATCTTTTTTCTTGCAACTTCATAATTCTTGAGCAAAAGAAGGTATCAGGCAAACATCCTTTCAGCCATCACCTACAGAAAAGAGCCTCTGCAGCAATCAACGTTTTTCTAGAATCCCAACTAAAGTGGCTAAAACAACTCCTAAATAAGTGAATGGAAGATGAAGAGAAATCACACCATATAAATATAGCCAGCATATATTAGTTTTAGATCGTTGGTTTAACAGATTTGTCTCTTAACTAAAGGGCATCAACTGCAGAGCTTGTAACCTCATCTAACAAATTTCTAATATATTTAATGGCAGTTAGAAAGAAACAATCATCTAACGAGATGTCAATGTGCCAGGCTGCCAGCGATTCGTAGAATATTAAGTTATTGACTTTGATGGAGCTCCCCTATTTACATTCAAAATATCTGATGAAAAAAATACTCTGCTTATTAAACATTGAAGATTACAGAGGCTTATTTTTCTTAATCATTGTTTCTAAAATATCTCTGAGCAAATTGGATTGGATTCTACCCAAAGAAGATACATGGATAGAAAGGCAAACAAGAAACTTAACGACTTCCAATATAAAGTACGTTTAAACCCATGATCTAAACAATCCATCTGGAGAGTTTCATTTCCTTCAAGTTTGAAAATTTGCTTTAAGTAGATTCTAATAAATAGGATTGTGTCAGTAACAAGTTCAATGTGTAACAGAAGAAAGTACACATGCATACAAGCCAATGAACAGTGATGGCACCTAAAGAATTTGTGGTCTATAGAGAAATTTGCCATTTTTCAAGACCTAGAAGTTTGATTAACTTACCAACTCAGGTACGTAATCAGTTCCTTCTTTCACCTTCAAACTTATGATCTTGAACTTTACCTTGGTCTTTTGATCAATAGGCTTCTCGTTGTTCTCAGGTTGCTCAATAAACTTGAAGACTGTCAAGGGGATACATAATAAAAAATAAATGGAAGATGTGAAAACAAATATCTTTTTTCCACTCAAAACAAATACGATATAAACTTACATGAAATAAAAGTGAGGAAAGATTTATACCAGTGGCAATCAGGCTTTCACCAGGTGTAAGAATACCTCCGGGAGGTCGCATGTAGCAGCTCTTTGGTGCAGTAGTTTGAAACTTAAAAATTCAAAAGTAACCAGAAACTTACTTAAAAATTCATAAAGGAACTAGAAGCTTAAACCACTGCTTAAATTTTATCATCCATATGGATTAATAGTTAAGATAATAATACAATATCTTTGAATCGAATTTTGCAAGACACATCACAAATTTTATAACTTAAGCAAGTTATAGATCAGTAAGCTACCCACGTGCAAAAAGTGATGTAGAAATGGTAAAACCGGTACTAAAACGATGACACCTCGTGAACTGTGTTTACTAAAAAAGAAAATTCAAAAACTGCATTTGTTATGAATGCCAAAAGTTTGAAAGGTTGCAAGCAAAAGGGTTGAACAAGCAATAGGGAAAAGTAGTATACCTTGAATGCTACATAAGATTTGCTTGTGTTCCTAATCCTTACGGCACTCTTCGCCTGCTTTCCTGGTTCATCTTCAGAACACAAAAGCAAAACAGCAACCATCATTCAATCATTGGCCACATTACATAGCTAAAACAGAATTCCTTTGCTTCAAACAACAATAACATATGCAGTACGGGTGGGGTCTGGGAAGGGTGTGAGCACGCAGACCTTACCCCTACCTCGTGGAGATAGAGCGGTTGTTTCCGAAAGATACAAAGATCACATAACAATGCAGTTTGAAAAAGACAATACAAAGGTAAAACAAAACATAGCAAATAATAGAGAAACCGTAACATACCATACATAGCAGAATAATGCGACAAACGAAGCACAAGAAACAACAGGTAAGTAGTAGTAATCGAAGAACAAAAAACTGCAAAAATAATGCTAATACTATCTACCCACCAAGCCTACTCCGCAGGAGAGAGAGACAACACTCAATTACCTTCTAACCTTCTAACCTAATTTGTGACCTCCTCCTTCTATCTAAGGTCATGTCCTCAGTAAGCTGAAGTTGCATCATGTCCTATCTAATCAACTCTCACAAGTATTCTTCGGCCTACCTCTACCCCTCTTTAAATCCACCCCTGTCAACCACTCACACCTCCTCAACGAGGCATCTACGCATCTCCTTTTCACATGTCCAAACCTGCAAACCATCTTAGCTTCACCTCCTTCATCTTGTCTACCACAGAGGTCACTCCCACCTTGTCCTGAATATCTTCATTCTTAATATTATCTCTCCTGGTATTCCCACATCCACCTCAACATCCTCATTTCCGCAACTCTCATCTTCTGGACATGAAAGTTCTAAACACTTTGCCCCATATAACAGAGTCGACCTAATCATCACTCTATAGAACTTACCTTTAAGTTTTAGTGATATCTTCTTACCACACTAGGCTCCGAAGTTGAGTCTCCCATTTCATCCACCCTGCACTAATACGATGTGCGACATCATCGTTGATCTCCCTCCTTGGTTTAAAGACCTCAAATTCTTGAAACTTTCTCTCTTATGGGATGACCTGTGTAGCAAGCCTCACTTCTACCCAGCCTCATTCGTTACATCGTTGAACTTGCACTCCAAGTGCTCGATTTTGGTCCTGCGCAACCTGAACCCTTTAGCCTCTAGGGTCTTTCTCCAAACCTCCAGCCTAGTATTCACTCCGCTATGAGTCTCGTCAATTAGTGCTATGTCATTCTCAAATAGCATACACCAAGGTACCTCACCTTAAATACGCGCGTCAATTCATCCATCACCAAAGCAAACAATTGTGGACTGAGAGTTTATCTCTGGTGCAACCCCATCATGACTAAGAAGTGTTCAGAGTCTCCTCCCACTATCCTTAACCAAGTCTTAGCTCCAATGTACATGTTCTTAATCGCCCTAGTGTATGCCACGGGTACACCTCTAGCCTCCAAGCATCTCCATAGAACCTCCCTTGGGACTTTTCCATGGGTTTTTTCTAGGTCAATGAACACCATATGTAAGTCCCTCTTTCTCTGACTATATTGCTCCACCAGTCTCCTCATAAGATGGATGGCTTCTCTATAGGAATGTCCCGGCATGAAACCAAACTGGTTCTCGAAAATAGACACCTCCTCCTCACCCTCATCTCCACCACCTTCATAGTGTTGCTTAGCAGCTTGATCCTCTTATAGTTGTTGCAATTTTGAATGTCTTCCTTGTTTTTATACAATGGAAACATTATACTCCACCTCCATTCTTCGGGAATTCTTGTCGTCTCAAAAACGACATGGAACAACCCAGTTAGCCACTCCAATCCCGCCCTGCCTATGCTCTTCCAATATTCCATGGTATCTCGTTTGACCCGGTCGCTTTCCTCTGGCTCATCCGACGAAATCCTTAACCTCCTCAACCTTTATACACCTACAATACCAAAATCTTGATGACCCTCGGTGTGCTTCAAATCACCCAAAACAATGTCCCTGTCCCATTTACGTTCAAGAGATTATGGAAGTATTTCAGTCATCTCCATCTAATGAGTTCCTCCTCCACCAATACATTATTTTTTGGTACAAGGAAAACATTTTTCTTGATAAATTCATTTTAAATTAATCTTCCAGTATTTGATTACCTTAAATACTTCCCAACAAAAAGTATCTTTCTTTCACTTACGGGCAGAAACCATTTTGCTTTACTAATTATCACAACTCCGACTACATATCACTTGATTGTCAGTGTTTAATACTCCACCCTATACTAGTAATTTATCACAAAAGCGAAGTCATGATTTTTAATTTATGGGTTCTGAACCACAATTCGTGTTCCTTACTAGGCTCTGAATAGATCATTTGTACATATGGAATGACCTTTTTAACACAAATACAAGACTTTTATACCGAACACATAACTTGCACTTGCACAAAATTTAATTTTATATCTTAACCAAAAAAATGGAAAAATGATATAGAAAATGATTTTTTTTCTTCATCCATAACGACTTTAAAATGCAATAAAGTTGTAAAGGGTTTAGGAGCACCCAAGGTGTGGCCTAGTAGTCAATAAAATAGGTTAAAAAACTATGAGGTCTCAGGTTCAAATCTCAATTGAGACAAAAAATACTATGTGATTCTTTTTATGTGTTCTAACTTTGGTGGATAAAGTTAACTGGTACCTATTGTTAGTGGAAAGTGACAGTTATTTCGTGAATTTAGTCGAGGTGCACGAAAGCTAGCCCAAACAATACGGATATCAAAAAAAAAAAGTGGGAGGTGACAGTTATCCCGTGAATTTTGACAAGGTGCGTGAAAGTTGGCCCGGACACTACCATAAAAAAAAAAAAAAAAGTAAAGGGTGTAGAAGCGATTGACTCACAAGGAAAGTAGAGATTAGAAGAAGGATCAAGTCGGAGTCTACGCCTCGCCGGAAATATGGATTTAGTGAAAGGGCAAAGCCACCAGAGTTTCCCGCCGGACTGCTGTCGCTTGTGGTGGTGGTGGTCGGCGGCAGCCATGGTGGAGTTCAGATAAATAACTTCCAAATTTCAGGCCATAAATAAATTTAGGGGAAATGAATGTTTGTGGACATTTAGGCCGTTTTGGTGGAGCATAAAGTTGACTTAACTAATATTTTTGGTAGACTTATAAGGTCAAAAAATAAAAGATGTCCAATCAGTTTGTTTATAAATACTACTTAATTTTTTCACTTACTTATGAATTTTATTATTAAATTCTAAAACTGCACATAAGTTAAACTCACTTTAAAGTTATAAAATGATTTGAGCTTATAAATAGGAATGTTTTCCAAAATATACAGCCTAGCGCTACATTACATCCACATATTTTAGTTTATATCCCAATAGTCATTTCACATAATCAAGAGTCAAAGACCTTTAAATTTATCAAAATATTTCTTTTAAATATTTAAACTAAATTTTATTTTAATTGAACACCTAAGTTCCTAATAAAGTATTTCAATTAGATACTTTTAATCCAAATTTTTAAAAAACAAAAATACGCGTGTCATTATTCGTCTATTTAATAGTTAAGTTAATCAGATAAAATAGGCCATCTCCTTTTATTATGCACATCAATCTCAAGTATAAAGATATCTGAAGTTTTATGGCTTATTAAAGCGGATGCGTATAATGAAAAGAAATGACATATATTACGTGGTTAACTTAACAACCTAATAGATGAATGAGAACACATGCAAAAAGAAAATTTAAATTTTGAACAAAAAGTGTCTAATTGGAGCACTTTATTAGGAGTTCATATGTTCAATTGAAACAAGGCTTAGTTTGAGTATTTAAACGGAATATTCTGCAAGTTTAAGGGGCTAGTTATAGATTAAGCCTTTTATATAATTACTTATTAGTATACAATATATATCATATATGGATAATGCAAGTATCTTATATAATGTATACTAGATATAAAGGAGCCCGTGCTAGTACGAGTCCAATATATTATTTTTTTATCTTAATTTATGTGACACGAATGAAATTTAGATAGTCAATTAAATTTTTTATATGGTTTTTACATATTTTAAGTTGTTAACTATTGTGATTTATAGTAACTTTTACGTAATTTTTTAAATAATATATGTTACTCTCTCTACTCCAATTTATGTGTCATTGATAGAATTTGAAGAGTCAACTAAATTTTTTATATGTTTTTTAAAATATTTTAAAATATTAATTATTGTGATTTATAGTACTTTTTATGTCATTTTCAAATAATATATGTTACTTTCTTTGTCTCAATTTACGTGGCACTTTAAGAGTCAATCAATTTTTTTATATCTTTCAAATATTTTAAATTGTTAATTATTGTGATTTATCATTTTACGTAATTTTTAAACATATAATAGATAAAAAAGATAAAACGAAAAAATTAACGAAGAATGACCAAAATATCCTAACCTGCTGAAGCAGGCATGTTGACCTCATGCCTGCTTCAAGCATGTCAACTGCCTCTTATAATATATAGTAAAGAGAAAATGCATAAAGTCTCCCCTAAAGTTGGACGTGATTTGAAAGTAGACACCTAAAGTTTGCGGGGGTCCTATTACCCCACGAAACTATTTTTAACCATAATAAATTCACCCTTTTTACACCAATTTTATTCTCAAAGCTTGTGCGTGTGTTTCACTCTTAAATAAAATAATATAATTATTTATTATTTTTTATCTATTTAATAAAGATAGGGTAAAACCCTCACTGGCTCACATTTTAACTTTGACCCCCATTTTTTTTCTTCAAAATTTTTTCCTTCTGAAATCTTGAAAGCTTTTGAAGGATGTCGATTTGTGATGGTGATTTGATGACTCCCAACAATTTTTTCGCTAAGCAATGTTGAAAAGATTATTTTTTGCTAAATAATTTTTTTGCTAAGAAAAATTTATTTAAGTTGGGAACATTAGCAAATTTCAGCATTTTTTTTTCAATTTCTACAATTTGGAGGTTGATTTTTTTTTTCACAAATGAATTTAATGTTGAAGAGTTTTAGATTTAGCTGAATTGTTTATTTGATGGTAACTGAATTTTGATTTTGTTTGACAAATAGATGACCCTTTTCTTTAAAGCTTTAGCAAGTTTCAAAGCTTCTTCAATGGCTATCAATGGTGATTTGGGGAAGATGAAAAAATGAGCCTACTTTATAAAGAAAAAAATTTAAATTGGCAATGCCACGTGGCATTTTTACACTGTTTTAGGGTTGTATTATTACTCCTTCACGCGCCCAACTTACGTGAGATTACAACTGTGGTAAAAATGGGTCAAAAGGGTATATTTGTTAAGGTTAAAAATGGTTTCGTGGGGTAATAGGACCTCCACAAACTTTAGGTGCCTACTTTCAAATCAGGTCCAACTTTAAGGGGTACTTTATGCATTTTCTCTATAGTAAATAATGTATATCTTGTATAAAAAATGTGTAACACGTTATCGTATTTTCCTCCCGAGTGACTTTCATTTACATTTTTGTTCAAGATCAGTCTAGATCTTAACTAAGGGCATGTTTGAAAAGTCACCCTGAAAATTAGATTTAGTATAACTAGGTGTAGTTACACAGTTTAGCATGTTTAGTTGGTCGGTTAATTACTATATCAGCAGGTAATTTGGTGTAATTGGCAGGAGGTAATTACACTCTCCAATTCACATGGGGAGTTGTGAATTACTAGTAATTATGTAGTGTAATTACAAGTTGGTTACTTTTTAATTTCATTCTTTTTTTTATTTTTTATTTTTATTTCTATTGTATTAAATTCTTTTTTTTATTATTATTCTAATATTTTTTTAAAATATATTTTTTATTTTATATTATTTATATTTCATTTCCTTCTCATTTTTCAACCTTTACTACTTGTGATTTCATGCAATTGTTCGTATTATCTATTTTATATTTATTTTTTTCTTTAACATAATTTAGTTAGTATTCTAATTTTTAAATTAAAATAGAATTCATTGTTGAATAAGGTTATAAACTTAGGGTTTTCTCTTCTTTTGAATAATTATTTAGGTACATTATGTTGAAATTTGATATAAGAGTATTATGTTAACTTTTTTGTTTTGAATTTTCAACTTATATTATATTTTTAGTTCCAGTTTATTTATTTTACTAGTACTAGTATTGACTTGATATTTCACATCGCAAGTCATTCATTTTTTAGTTAGAATTGATAGATTATCTTTTTGTCAAATGTTTTAATAATTTTATGACATTATATTTATAATATTAATTTTTTTTGTCAAACATGCATTTAATGATGTTCTTAAAAATCATGTACTTTAAGTTTTTATGATTAATTTAATTAAAATTTGCTAATTTAAAAAATAAAAATTAATTATTATTTTTATAATATTAGTTAAGAACATATATTTATTAATTAATATATTTCAAAAGATAATATATATATATATATATATATATATATATATATATATCTTAAATATATAATTTAATATTATTTATAAAGGCCCTTATTTATTAATATAAATTTTTAATTTTTGATAATTAGCTTTTATTTTAAAATTTTAATATAACCACGTGATTACACTTGTGCAATCAAATAGTACACTTGTAATTACACTATATTACATTGTGGCAAATAAATAAGTCATCATAATTACTAGGCTGTGTAATTATTTGGTTGATAATTACTACCTAAATAATTACACCAATTATAATTACCAGGTGACTTTCCAAACATACCCTAAATGACTTTAAATTTTATAAAAAGAATCTCTTTAGTGTATAGGGAAAAATAGCCTAGATATGTGGACAAATTAAATGGTGACACATGAAAAGATAATAGACATTGCTCAGTAAATAACTAGACAAAATCAATGGCAGATTCATGCATTAACTTGTTGGAGATAGCCAAGAGGTAAAGTCACACTGAACTCTAGTTAAGCCATATACATCGAAGAAAATATAACAAATCAAAAGAATAATACACCTGGAGAAAAGGTTAATGCGCTCTCACTAGTCGTTATTTATCGGTATGTAATTATCTATGAATGATATCAAGCGTTATCTCTTTATTATTAATGTCATTTAATTAGTTATTTATCATACATTATTGAGGGGTTAATACGCAATAATCAACTCCTAAAAAGTTATCCCCTATATAAACTATGTAATTATCACCATGTAAAGGACCAATGACCTTCTAGTTAAATAATACTACTCTCAATTCAGCTTTAATATACTATCACTTGACTAATCTATGTTAATCACGAATTAGTCATATGAATCATCATGTGTGGGCCAACTCAGGCTATATAAATCTCTATATCTCAATTACTTTAATTTTATTCTTATTTACAACATTGTTTATTCTGATTATTTTACTATATCAAACTAATTCGATCCTTTCATCCTTTAAACATTACTTATAAATTTAACTATTCTTTTTTAAAGGTAAATAATTTGACATCCATCATGAGGCTAAAGATAATTATAATATTAATTTGGTCTCTCTAAACCTTTACTAACAAAATTCTATTTTTGTAAAAGCAAAGAAAATTCTATTTTCTATGTCTAGGGGCATTTGTTTTGTACGTAGTTCGCGTGACATGCTTTGTAAATACTACTTTGATATAATAATAACAAGTTATTTATCAAAGAGAAAAATAATACTATATTTTAATGGGAAAAGTACACATAATGAACCCAAAATAAAAGTAATTACCCGATCATGTTCCCTTCAAAACTAATTTCACTAAACACTCATACGGACAAAATAAATTACCTCAAGTACACCCAATGCTTTGTCAACATCAATCAATGACTATTTTTCATTGACAAGCATTAATTGCAACATTAAATTATTCTTCTTCTTCTTCTTCTTTTTTTGTATTTTTCTTTTCTTTTTCTCTTGTCTTTTCCTTGACAAGCATTAATTGCAATACTTTACTACTTTGCACGTGGCTCATTGCTTCTTTCTATTTATTTTTTTGTGTTTTTATTTATTGATTAGTTCTTTTCTTTATTACTTTTGTTACTTGTTTAATTGTTTTTATCCTTTCATTTATTATTCTTATCATTTTCTCATTTATTCATGTACTTTAATTTTTATTTTTCTCCTATCATTAATTATTTTTATTCTTTTCTTATTTATTATTTTTACTTTTACTTTTGTCATTTTTTATTTATTATTTTTATCTTTTGTCTCATTTATCTTTTATTAAAGATATTATTTGGTACATTTTTATTATTTGTTTCCTTTCTTTTTATTTTGTTTTGTTTTTTTGGTTCATTTTTTTTTCTTAATTAATTTTTTGCTTTTTTTGTTAGTTGATCTTCTCTTTAATTTTTTATCTCTTTTTATATTTTTGTCTTTTTAAAATAATATACAGAGATAAATATACTAACTAATTTTTAGATTAATAAAAATAAAAAAATTAAATAAGTAGACTTTAATAGGAAGTAAATAAGAAAAATACTAAAATACTGAAACAAACATCAATGATTCCACGATAATATATAGATATACTGTGATGGTATCATTGATGCCTGAAACAAACCTCAATAATATTATGATAGTATATGAATATATTGTGATGGTATCATCAAGGATTGAGAAGTGTGAAGTAGTCCTCCACGATACCATGCTAGTATACAAATATAATGTGATAGTATATTGAGTAGTGTTTTATTGAAGGACTAAAATAGTTATCTATGATACCAAGTCAATATGTAGATATTTTGTGATGGTATCATAGATGACCGAGGATTGACTCATTAATGGATAATATCGTTCCAGTATATAGTTATACTGTGGTGGTATACTAAGGAGTGTTTTATTGGAGGACTGAAATAGTCCTCCATGATACCATGTCAGTATATAGATATATTATGATAGTAACATAGAAGTCTCACTAAGGACTGAAGCAGACATCAATGATACCACGATAATTTATAGATATACGGTGATGGTATCATTGAGGCCTTAAGCAAACCTCAATGATACCATGATAGTATATAAATATATTGTATTGAAATTATGAAGGATTGAGAAGTGTGAAGTAGTCCTCCACGATACCATATCAGTATATAGATATAATGTGATAGTATACTGAGTAGTGTCTCTTAAAGAACTAAAATAGTTATCCATGACACCATATCAATATATAGATATATTGTGATGGTATCATAGAGGGCCGAGGACTGTCTGATTAATGGATGATACCATTCCAATATATAGTAATATTGTGGTGGTATACTAAGGAGTGTTTTATTGAAGGGCTGAAATAGTCCTCTATGATTCCATGTCAGTATATAGATATATTATGATGGTATCATAGAGGTCTCACTAAGGACTGAAGCAGACATCAATGATAGCACGATAATATATAGATATACTGTGATGGTATCATTGAGGACTGAAGCAAACCTCAATGATACCATGATAGTATATAAATATATTGTGTTGGAATTATGAAAAATTGAGAAGTGTGAAGTAGTCCTCCACGATACCATACCAATATATAGATGTAAAGTGATAGTATACTGAGTAGTGTCTCATTGAAGAACTAAAACAATTATCCATGACACCAAATCAATATATAGATATATTGTGATGATATCATAGAGGACCGATGACTGTCTTATTGATGGATGCTACCATTTCAGTATATAGTAATACAGTGGTGGTATACTAAGTAGTGTTTCATTAAAGTACTGAAACAGTCCTCCATGATACCATGTTAGTGTATAGATCTCCATGATACCATGTTAGTGTATAGATATACTATGATAGTATCATAGAGGTCTCACTAAGGACTGAAGCATACATCAATGATACCACAATAATATATAAATATATTGTGATGGTATCATTGAGGCCTGAAGCAAACCTCAATGATACCATGATAGTATATGAGTATATTGTGATGGTATCATAAAGGATTGAAAAGTGTCTTATTAAAGAATTGAATTAGTCATTCACTATACCATGTCAGTATCTAGATATACTGTGATAGTATACTGAGTAGTATCTCATTAAAGGACCAAAATAATTATTCATGATACCATGTCAATATATAGATATATTGTGATGGTATCATAGATGAATGAAGATTATCTCATTGATGGATGATACTATTCCAGTATATAGATATACAATGGTGGTATACTAAGGACTGCCTCATTGAAGGATTGAAATAGTTTTCTATGATACCATCACAGTATATCGATATACTGTATTGGTATCATGGAGCTGAAAAGTGTCAGATTGAAAGACTGAGCAGATCTCAATTAGTGTGAATGAAATTAGATTGTGAAAAAAATAAAAGAAAAAAGAATTAAATAAAATTAAAAATAAATAAATAAATAAAATAAAATAAAACTAAAAATAAAGGAGCTAAAATTGAGTATGACATTAGATATGATAAAAAAAATATATGATTTGAGAAAAATAGATAAATAAACTAAAAAGAAGGAAAAAAAATTAAAGAATAAAGAAATAAGTGAGAAAAAAAGAAGTAAAAAAAATAAAATATATGAATGAATGTTTACGATATCATTTATCTTTTGTTGTTATATAGAAAAAAAAAGAGCAAAAAAAAAACATGAATAAAAATAGATTATGGAAGAAAAAATTAAAAATTAGAAAAGGAATAAGAAATAAAAAAATGAAAAACAAAGAGAAAACAAAAAAAAATACAAAAAAAGGAGCCAAAATTAATTATGATGAAAGAAAAAAAATAAAAAATAACATGATTTGTGAACAAAATAAATGAACAATAAAGGAGGAAAAAAATAAGAAGAAAAAAGAAGAGGAGTGAAAAAGGAAAAAAATTAAGAAGAAATAGAGAAAAAAATAATAATAAAAAAGGAGAACAAAAGAGAGTAAACAATGAGGATGAATCAGATTATGGTGTAAAAAAAATAAAAAATAACATAAATTGAGAAAAAAATTAAAATGAACAAAGAAACAAAAAAATAAAGGAACAAAACGAGCAAAAAAAAAGGAGAAAAGAAGAAAAAAGAAAAAGAAGTAAAGAAATAAAAAAGAAAAGAATAAAAAGGGAGCTAAATAACTATAAAAAGTACAAGGGAAAGGGACATTTTCAGTAATTAGTTAGGGGGCATTTTTTGTAAGGGGATATTTAATTGTAAATAGTTTACTCCTATGGGGCATGCATGTACTTTTTCCTATTTTAATTTATCAGAATTTATAGAAAAACTGAAAAGAGCACTCCCTAATCTAGCGTTTGGTCATAGATTCTCAAATATTATTGACAAATATTATTTGGGTGAAGATTTGGGTAAAATTTCACCATATGTTTGGTCATAGTATTTGAGAAACATATTTCACTTTTTTAAGAAATATGATTTATACCCATAAGTTTTAAAAACTATCAAAACTAACCATAAACTTGTATTGCATAGCAAGATAGAAACGTCGACGTAACAAGATTCATGATTTTCGCAACAAGTCAGTTGGATCTTCGTTGCAGCATATAACAAGTAGTGAAGCACGACTATTGTTCTTTTCAAAGATAAAAATTTGTGTAGAATTTGAGCAAATAAAGGGTGTTTTTGTAAATGATAAAAGTTTGATGTAGAATTTGAATTTTTAAAAGCTCCCAAATAATGAGATTTGGCTAAATACTAGTTTTTTTTAGTATTTGAGAATTTAAATTATTTGCCAATTTTTTAATCAAATAATGACAAATTGTATGGACAAACACTATTTGCCATTTTTTTCTTCCAAATATTACTTGAAAAATCTATGATTAAACGGGTCCTAAATAACAATATTCAAGATACTCAAGCTTTTCCAAACATGTCCTTCATTCACAATTTTATTGCTTATCAAACCAAAAACAAAATTTAAAAAAATGGCTATTGTCTAAACCAAAAATAACAAGAAATTAATTTAGGGATTCTGACATCACGTAGCCTGTCTTTCTATTAACATTTTAGCTTTCAATCTACAATTATATTTAGTTTTGCAAGAAAAGTTAATGAGCATCATGCATCTGAATTTCTATCAAGACATAATTAAAATATTTTTTAGACTTACAAAAAGAACTTTAATTAAAGACACCGAACATCAAATCAAAGTGACAATAATCGAAACTTGCCCTCTTCTATATCAAAATTTAGAATAGAGTACATTTAGTATATTTATGATTTACTAATAAAAAAATTTACGTTCGTGAAGGAAGTGAATATTACAGCAAAAAGAAAAATACAGAACAATAACGTAGACATCACTGGCAGAATCTTTAACTAATTAAGAATAAGAAAAATATAAGTTCAACTTGGATGTATGATGGTAAATAATAAAAATTAGAAATTTGTATTGATAATGTGTTATAAAATTAAAATAAATAAAAAATAATATTAAACGATAAAAGCAACAAAAATAGACAAATAAGAAAAGAGAGTGCAACAAAAATAGACAAATAAGAAAAGAGAGTGCATGAAGTTCTTTTTTTTTCTTCAAATATCTTCAAGTGTGTCATAAATATGATATTATCACTGAAAGTGTGAGATACAATATAATATTATTTAGGAGTAACAAAATCAAATCCAATTCATCCAACTCGTTTAATTCGTTTAAATTTAAATTAATTATTGATCCGTTTATTTATTAACTTAACTTATTTTAATCTAATATATTTCAATTTATTAAAATATGAATTGATATGTAATTTAAATTGATTTTTAAACATCTTAGCAAATTTTTATTTGATATTATATATTAATAATAATAATTTTTTTTTTATTATATATATACTTTTTTTTATAAAATATCAAATAAAATAATTAAAACTTAGTAAATATTAGATGAATTAGATTATGACCTATTATCTAATTCAGTTTGAACCAATTTATTTGACCTAAGTAAATTTGAATCGGATTAAGTCTTAATCTCATTTATTATCTTAATTCATTTTAACCCGTCCAAATTTAATCTAACCTTCTCAATTATCACCCCTAATATTATCAATAAAAATTATGATCATTCCTAAAAATAATAATAATAAGAATAATTAATAATATTTACAACATGACTTATCTTATGACAATATAACTTTTAAAATGCTCATTTATTTTTAGTGAGATAATTCAGAACTTTCACCATTTATTTTAAATCACAAATTTTTCATAATTTTTTTCTCTTAGATTTCGTGCCCAATTCATTTTGAACTCACAACTTTTAAAGTTTTTTTTTTTTTTTGCTTAATTCTGTGCCCGTCATACCTATCTTACACCTTCATATATAAATTGGAAGGAAGTATCATGTCCGGTGGAGGAAGTATCAATGTTTGCTACCTTTTTTAATTGTTTCATATAAAATTTAAAACACCATATACGTAATTTATATTTTATAATTCCACATAAATAAAATACATATAATTATGGGTCAAATAAAAAATTGCAATAACAAACAAATACATAATTATTATTAATACTTGCATAATGTAGGATTTGATAATGTTGTAGTACTAAAAACAACAACATTTATTGATTGATTTATCGTGATCATCATCAATATATACAGAGAAAGGTGGAGTAGCCTGAGATTGACACTACGTACTATCAATTAGGTCCCCAACAGCTCAAGTACATTACATTTCTCAAAGACTCTTCAGATTGCTTCAATTTCTGTTCTTTCATCATCACTATTTTATTAGAAACAATTCTGGAAGATTTTCCAGAGAGCCTCTGCCTAATGAGATTAGCCTTGGCATTTTGGTATAATAGTCTCATAGTGTAATTCCATCTAGCAAAGCCTTGATCTTTTAATGCCTCAACTGCACCAATGCTAGTTGCAACTATCCAAGCTCTTCTTGATGAACTCATTTTCTTTTGTGATATTTTGTCAAGTGATGAAAAGAGTGATATACTTTTTGTTAATTTGCTTTGTGAGTTGGATGAAGAATGAAGGTGTAGTAACACTTTTTTTATATACGAGGATGACAAGGAAGGAAGTAGGAAATTGGTGGGTGCGGTGTCCCCTGGTATTCAATGACAAGTGGGGTGTATATGTTCGATGCGCAGAAAAGAAAGGCGGTTCTTTTTGTTTCTTACACTTATAATTATTTAATAATTTTGCACCAATTTTAATAAAGAGGAAGATTATTTTATTTGATATTTATGATTTTAAATATAATATAATACTTCTGTCAATATGGAAATAAATAAATAAATATCTACTAGCCAAATAAGTAAACAAAAAAATTGTTCTAATTTATGTGATAATTTTGCTATATTTTGAAATTTAAATTAATATTTTAAAATATGTTATCTCATTATATTGACATTTGACGTGGGAAAAATTGTTATCTTTCGTACTTTTCATATAAGTATTAAATCTAAATTTATAATTTTAAAAAGTTGAATCGATTTAATCCTATTTATCTTTAAAGATCAATCAAATTGATCCTCCAAAAATAAAAATAAAAATATGACAACGAGATAAAGAAAATATACTACTCTCTCTATTTTAATTGTTTTGCCTAATTTGACTTGGCACTAAATTTAAGAAAAAAAAAATAAAATTAAATTTTGTGATTAAAAATTAAAGCTATGTCAAATGTACCAAATGTCCTTTAATCTTGTGGTCTTAATCATGTCACGTGAAAAGTTGAAATTGAAGAATTGCTAAAAAAAAAGAAAAGAGACATTTCTTTTAAAATAGACTAAAAATGAAAAGTAGATCAAACAAATTGAAAAAAAAGGAGTATTATAATATAAATATATAATATATTATTTATTCACTACTATTATTTTAATGAGTAGGCACACAATATATTAATCTCTAAAAATATGAGGTAGTGTCAATTTAGCTGATCCAGTGCTCTCTTTCTTTGCTATGAACAGGACTGGTGCGCACCTGGTTTTCCTTAGTCTGTGGGGCTGCACTTGGATCCTAATCCAAAGAATATATTAAAAAAGAAATCCAAAGAATAATCAAAATCACTATTTTATTCCAATTATCCACACCAATTTGTTTGGACTCTTTACTTCTTATCCTGTTTCATAAATATTACACAATTTTTTTTATGTAAAACTAATTAAAATTAATTCTCGTGTTTTCATTGGCATGACTTGTTGTAGATCTTATTGAATAGTACAAAACCTAGTGTTATACTATCTAAACTCCATGTCGCTTTTCTTTTTCTTATTAAATTAAACTCTCTATCAGGGTAAATTATAGCAAACAAATTTGGAAGGAGGAAGTAATTTACTGTCCTTATGGAAAAGAAATGGTACTATCTAGAAATTTGATGGTCCATAAATCTGATCTTTTTCTTAAAAAAAATGCTAGACATATTTGTCACATATGTAAAAACTTTGTAAAAGAATTACAGATAACGAGCTTTTATAGTTAAAATTATTCAAATAGATACTTCAATATCATCTAAAAAGTAATATCGGTTTCCTTTTACTTATCCAGTGCCAGCGATAGAGTTAGCACTTTGCCCATCTTTTAAGAAAATATTAGTTATTTTACTAAAGTTCCTATATTTGTTGTATTTTAAAATCAAAACTTAATTATTAGTATTAATATTTCAGTAAATAGTTACTGGATTTACCAACATAAACAAACAAAAGTGAAGCAAAGGAGCAGGGGTGTATATGAACTGGATTGATTCAGATTTTTAAAATATCAAATTATTAATATCGTGTATTTAAATTTATAAACCAAATTAATTTAACAAAAATCGAGTTTTTCAACCTTGAGTTTTTTCGATTTTCTCGGGTTTTCGAATTTTTTCCGATAAAGTTTTTATACAAATATATAATTAACTTGTGCTTCAAATATTTCTTTAGTCATAGAAAGATATAACTATCTAAGGTATTTTTTTAAAAAATAACACAAAAAAATGAATGATGATAATAAAATATTCAACTAAAAAAATAATAAAATCTCATAGAATAAATATTGCATATTAATAAGTCATAATAAAAATAATCATAATTTAAAAATATTAAGTCATGCTAAAATAAGTCTAACAAGTATTAATTACATGACTAAATATTAAACAGAAAAATAAAATTAGTTTATGTATTTATGTAAAATTAAAGAATAAATATGTAATGTGATTGTCATTCCTAGTGTTGAATTAAATAATTTTTTGTTAGCAGTAGTATTGATTTGGGCGAGTTACTAATATCTATGGCTAGGGGAGTACAAAATCGAACCGAAAATGAATCAAATCATAAATTGAGTCAAACCAAAAAAAAAATCTGACTAGTGATTTGGTTTGACTTGGTTTCGTACTGATTTTTTTTTTTTGACTATGATTGGTTTGGTTTGATTTTAACTAAAAAAGGTCAAATCAAACTAAACCAACCCAATATTATATGTATACTATTTTAAAAAATATTTTATACATTAAAATATTTAGTGTGATGTAATTTATAAATATTTCTTAAGCTTTTTCATAGTTTTTATCTTTCAACATATTATTTTAAGTTTAAACTTAGAATTTTAAATGGTCCAATAAATTTTATAACCCGTAAGGCATAGATATTAGTAACTCGTCCAAATCAATACTACCGCTAACAAAATATTATTCAAACGAGGAAATTACATGGAGTGTCCCCAAAAGTGAGTGGTCTTCAATTTTTGCCCCTCATAAGAAAAGTCCTTAAAAAATATCCTTCCTTCCTTTTTATGTATAGAACAAATACATTTTTACCCCTCTACACCACAACTCTTCATGTTCATTTGTCTCTCAACTAATTTTCATTTTTTCCTTTTTCTTTTATCTTTTTAAATTTTTTTTTCTTTTTTCTTCTTTTTTCTCATTTTTTTTAATTCTCGTTTTCTTTTTTCTCAACCTTTATTTTTATTTTTCTCTCAACTTTTTTTTTGTTCTTTTTTTTCTCAACCTTTATTTTTTTTTTTTTTTTCTTTTTTTTCTTTTTTTCTCAACTTTTTTTCTTTTTTCTTAACCTCTATTATTTTTTGCTAATGAACAAAAAGTTGGATAATCCGCAAAGAGGATCTTCTTTATTTGAAATCGAAGTAAATTTAAGGACGTGCTTTGTTATTTGGAAGTCCTTTGGAATAAGTCTTGCCTCTAAGGCAAGAGTTATAGAGCATCTCATAAATTAAGACACAATGAAGTAGTGTTAACTCTTGCCCATGGGGCATAACTTATTTTTGGGAGGCCCTTGGGCTAAGTCTTGCCTCTAAGGCAAACGTTATAGAGCATCTCATGATCAAGACACAATGTGCTAGTGTCAACTCCTGCCCATGAGGCGTAACTTGTTGTTTGAAAGTGTTTGAGCTAAGTTTTACCTCTAAGGCAAGAGTTACAGAGCAACGCATAAATCAAGACACAATGTGGTAGTGTCAACTCTTGCCCATGTGACGTAACTTGTTATTTGGAAGTCCTTGGGCTAAGTCTTGCCTCTTAGGTAAGCGTTATAGAGCATCTCATAAATCAAGCACAATGTGGTAGTGTCAACTCTTGCCCATGGGGTGTAACTTATTGTTTGAAAGTCCTTGGGCTAAGTCTTGTCTCTAAGGCAAGAGTTATAGAATGTCTTATAAATCAAGACACAATGAGGTAGTGTCAAGTCTTGCTCGTGGGGCATAACTTGTTGTATGAAAATTCTTGAGCTAAGTCTTGCCTCTAAGGCAAGAGTTATAGAGTATCTCATAAATCAAGACACAATGAAATAGTGTGAACTCTTGCCCATGGAGTGTAACTTGTATTTTTTGAGAGGTCCTTGGGCTAAGTCTTGCCTCTGAAACAACTGTTATAAAACATCTCATAAATCAAGACACAATGTACTAGTGTCAAGCCTTGCTCATGGGGCATAATTTGTTGTTTGAAAGTTCTTAGGCTAAATCTTGCCTCTAATGCAAGAGTTATAGAACATCTTATAAAACAAATAAAGGTCGAGAAAAATGATTAAAAAAAAAGAGAAAAGAAAAATTAAAAATCAAAGAAAAAATTAAAAATAGAAGTTGAGAGAAAAAAAATAAAAATTGAGAAAAAAATAAAAAGGAGAAAAAAAAGTAGAATTGAGAGGAGAAAAGGAAAAAAAATAAAGATTGAGAAAAAAGAAAAAAACGTAGAAGAAAGAAAAAAATAAAAAATAAAAGAAAAATAAAGATTGAGAAAAAAAGAAAAAAGAAAAAAGAAAAAATAAAAATAAAAAAATAAAAAGGAGAAAAAATAAATATAAAAGTTGAGAGACAAATGAGCATGGAGAGTTGTTTAAAAATATTTGAGGTATAGAGGGGCAAAAAGGTAGTTGTCCTATACATAAAAACAAGGAAGACTATTTTTGTAAGACCTTTCTTATGAGGGGCAAAAATACAAAGCCACCCCCTTTAAGGGGCATTTGTGTAGTTGTCCCCAATTCAACACCAGGAATGACAATCATGTTATATATATATTCTTTAATTTTACATAAATACGTAAGCTAATTTTATTTTTCTGTCTAATATTTATTCATGTAGTTAATACTTATTAAACTTATTTCAGCATAACTTAATATTTTTAAATTATGATTATTTTTATTATGACTTATTAATATGCAATATTTATTCTATGCGATTTCATTATTTCTTTTGGTTGAATATTTCATTGTCATCACTCATTTTTTGTGTTATTTTGTAATAAATATCTTAGATAGTTGTATCTTGCTATGACTAAAGAAATATTTAACGCACAAGTTAATTATATGTTTGTATAAAAACTTTACCGGAAAAATTTAAAAAAATTCGAAAAATCTGAGGAAATCGAAAAAATTCGAAAAAATCCGAGATAGGAAAACTCAAATTTTATTGGTTTGGTTTGATTTATAAATTTAAAAACTCGACACTAATGGTTTGATTTGGTATGTAAAAAATCGAAACAAACTCGATCCATGTACACCCCTATCTATGGTCTATGAGTTATAAAACTTATTGGACCATTTAAAATTCTAAGTTTAAACTTGAAATAATATGTTGAAAGACAAAAACTATGAAAAAAGTTTAAGAAATATTTATAAATTATATCATAATAAATATTTTTATGCATATTTTTATTTTAAAAAATAATATACATGTAATATCGGGTTGGTTCGATTTGGTTTGACTTTTTTTAGTTAAAACCAAACCAAATCAATTATAGTCGAGTCTTTTTTTTAATACTAAATCAAGTCAAACCAAATCATTAGTCGGATTTTTTTTCCTGATTTGACTCAATTTTTGGTTCAATTTTGTACACCTCTACAAAAGAGTATTGTTTAATTTTTTAAATGAGGAATTTTAAAAAATGACGGTAGTTTGGACTTAATTGAAAATCTATAGCTATAATTTATTTAATTACAATTCATAATTACAAGTGAGAAGAAGGAGGGAGGCAAGCGAGATTTGGGGGAGAGGGAAGAGAGATACTAGATGCAAGTTGTATCAATAAGGAGGTTATGTCAATATGTATCAATAGGAACCGTATATCAAATATGTATCAATGGTATCAATATGTATTAATATGGACTGTATCTTAGATATGATACAATATGTGTCATCTGATACATATTGTATTTCACATATGTATCAATATGTAACGATAAAGGTTGTATCAATATATATGTATCTGATACTGATACATGTGTATCAATACAATTGTAGGTTGTATCAATATGTATTTGATATTGATATATTTGTATTAGTGGTATTTGATATAATTATTATCAATTGATAAAATATATGTATTAATATGTATCTGTATCAATGGTATGTGATACAATTGTTATCAGTCGATACATATTGTATCTCACATATGTATCAATAAAGATTGTATTACTATATATCAATAAAGGTTGAATATTTGTTTCCAATTTACATAATCAAGTAGTACGTATATTTATTCGCTTTCGTATCACTTGTATTCTTGAGATAAATTACCTGTAAAACCCTTAAATACAATTTGAAGATATATAAAATTACTTACTAAATACAAACATGAAAATGGTGAATTGATGCAGTGAATACATATTTACACTGAAATCCCAAAATAGCCCGGCAGAAATAGATCACAGTCGGGGAGGGGCTTATAGGAGTATGGGTTATACGACAGGGGGGGCAACGAACCCTGTGCATCAAGTTCATAAAGCCTAGCGGGGGCATTAGTCAACCACAGAGGACCATCACCATGGAACTCATTAATGGCCTAACGTGTCCTGAATGCTGTCTTAGGGATGTCCTCCCTATAAAATCTCAACCTGATGGTAGCAAGACCTCAAATCAATCTTCGAAAACACGACTGAACCCTGAAGCTGGTCAACAAATCATCAATCCTCGGCATCGGATACCTATTCTTCACTGTCACCCTATTCAGCTGCCGATAATCAATACACATGCGCATCGACCCATCCTTCTTCTTCACGAAGAGAACAGGAACACTCCACGGCGACACACTAGGTCTAATAAACCCTTTAGCTAACAGATCCTAGAGCTTCTCCTTAAGC